>VZRV01007543.1:103770-274219 GCA_013398115.1 Falcunculus frontatus
TTTTTTTTTTTTTTTTTTTTTTGCCTTGTATGCAGTGGCTTTAAGTCATGGCTGTCCCTTTGCCTGTAAGAACCTTTATTTGACTTTTTGTATGCTTCTCAGTCTCTTCTTTTTCTCTTGAAAAGTTAGACTGAGATGATGAAGGGCCAAAGCAAAACTTCAGTTCGAGTTTTTGACCTACTTCCTCTCCTAGCATTCACCTGAGGATTTCAGTCTTAACCTTGTTTCCACCCAGCTGTTACATGGTAATAAGCAACAGCAAGTAACATTTTAATAAGAGGTGTTATGCCCTATTGTCACAGAGAACGCTTTTCCTTAGACTTAAATCTCAAATGATGTTTGTCTTTTTAAGATTTGTGTGGACACCCTTGTAACCAGCCTTCCGGAATTCGCTTGCTACTATCCTAATATAGACTAGCACATTTGTATTTTGTATCTGTATTCCACTCTTCCAGGTCATCTGATGAGGTGTCATCTCTCCATTTGAATGCAGGTGGGCATCCAGGACTTATTATTGACATCATGTGGTGGGGAACTCTCAAAGGGTCCTTACAGTATTGTGGTTCTGATGAAGTAACTCGGTCATTAACGGCTGACTGAGGGTGGATGGGATGGAGCTGATCTCCTTCACAGGATTTGTATGCTGCTCTCTTTTGGATTGGTGACTAAACTAGTACTGATAACACACCAGTACGTTTTCTGCTGCTGAGCAGTGTTTGCACAGCATTGAGCTTTTCTCTTTTTCCCATCCTCTCTCCTCCAGTGAATAGGCAAGAGGATGGGAGGGGAAACAGCCAGCAGACTTGACCCAAATTAAGCTAAAGGACAGTCTGTACCATATGACATCATGGTCAGCAATAAAAGCTGGGGGAAAGGAGGAGGAGCTGTGTACACTCATGGTTGCAGCATTCACTTTCCTGAGCAACCGTCACAGCACTCTGAGGCCCTGCTTTTCAGTAACAGGCTAAACACCTCCCTGCCAGGGAAGAAAAAAATTTCAATTCTGCTTTGCTTGCATGCTCAGCTTTCCTTAACCCATTAAACTGACTTTGTCACAAACTACAATCCTTTTTGGTTTTGCTTTTTCTATTCTCTCTTCTATTCCACCAGGATGGGGGAAGTGTCTGTCTTACCCACTGGACAGGGACAACCTATTACAAGAGTAGGAATCTTCCAGATGGCTGTAACAAGTGTCATATCACCTGGCAAATTGTGTCTTATATCACTATTTTGCCAGTGAGACCTGTAATATTTTATAACTTTTTAATTTTTGACAAACAGCCTTTCATGATATTTCTTTCGCACTGACCTGTCTCACAGCCGCAGCTGAGAGAGTTCAGAGATAGCAGTCAAGAGAAAGAAGATATTGTTTACTTTATTTCCAATATTACACAGCAGTTTTCAGTGTAAACAGAGGACCTTACCACTCAGCAACACTAAGTAACTATCAAATGGTAATGGTTAAGTCAGTGGTTTCCTCATGAAAATCCAAAGCTTCTTAGCTTCATACTTTGATCCTCAAAATTCCTGAAATTATTGTTAGAAACTGGCAGAAACTTGATATTGATGAAATAAAACCTTAATATTTGGCCACTCTTAGGGTAAGAATTTGACTGGCTGTCATGAAAAAGAAGTAGAAAAATATTGAGTTTATCATCAATTATTAAATGAATGTGTCAGCTAATGAAGTCAGCTTTATGGCTGTCAGATAGTTCTAGATCCTCCTGAAGATTTTGATACCATGAAACAGAGACAGGTATGAGACTTTTCTTCTTTTATGCAGATGTGCATACATTATGTCTCTCTGGTATACTAACTTTTTCCAGTGAGTTCATCCTAACCTAGAAAATACGAATTGTACACAGTTTCATAATTCTGTATTTTAAATATCAAATCCCATTTTACTAAGGAATCATCTAAATAATAGCACAGGATTTGTTTCTACTCAGAGTAAATAGAATAGGGACTTTAAAAGAATAAATTTGAATTAGCAGTTAAAAACAATACAATATTTTTTTTTCTTCTTAGCTTATCACAAGCTTAAAAGCTATTTTCTTCACTTTATAGAGGAAACTTATGCATCTGTAATTTGAGTAAACTATCATCTAATTAAATAATTTAGATTGAATATGCTAATGTAAAGGATCATAAAAAATGAATAATTACAAAGGGACTTCAAGAGGATAATTGCAAATGAAGAATGTTGGATCCAAATAAAATTCTTATGTTCTTTAATTACTGAAATCCCATCTAAACAAAGAATTGAGAATATCTTATTTAAACATTGTGCCCAATGAATGTCTCTTCAGACCCTTGAAAAATATTAATATGGTCATGTACTTGTTAGATATCACCTAACAATTTTCAAAACCTGTGAGGTCTAGAGGAAAAAAAAAAGGAAATATTCATCAATGCCCCTGTTCCTCAGATCTGTGGGTAGTCCCAACACTGTGTCTCATCCCAACAGTAAGGCAGCTCATGGCTTCATCAGCATCACATCGCTGAAGGTGTCGGAGAGGGAGTTCCACTTACCCAAAGTGGCTTCACACTAGCAGCAAGATTCAAGCTGCTTTGGAAGAAGAAACAAAACCAAAACCATTTACTTCAGCAAACATGCACACGTGCATGCACAGAGTACTGCACTGCAAACAGGCATAACAGCAGGCTCTGTGCCTCTTGTATCTCCTTTTATACAATTAGTGGGTTTGAGTAGATCTCATATTTTTCCTCAAATATCTACTTTCACATGCAGTGAACCGTTTGCAATGCTGGTATATGGAAAGATTGTTGCTCATTTTTCCTTTATACTAAAAAAATCGAGATTTTGGGGAGCTTCCACAGGTTAATTGCACATTTTAAAATATTTTCACAGTCTAACCTACCTGTAATTTCATCAGTATCAATAGGAGGTCTTCAGAATATTAGCATTCAGCCTTTGGTCAAGAGACAAAGGTTTGCAAGGTCATGCTGTTTAATCACACTAGTAAGGTGTGCCTCTTACCAGTAGTTATTTCAATATCTATATTTTCTGTATGGCATCTCTATAGTAGCCTCAGATTCCTCCTACATAAGCAGTCCCTGCAAATTTTACTTGAAATGCCAAAACAAGTAGCAGATATGGGAGGAAGAGGCAGTTCCTAACCAAACTATCTCCTTAATTTGTACATACCTTTTATGACATGGCACAAATATTTAAGAAACTTTCAACTACTAGAAGCACTCAAGTATTAGAAGCACTCAGTTTCATCTTAGGAAGCTGAGAAACCAGTTATGTAATTTCTACAAGAAATAACTCTACAAGAAGTATATGTCCAAAGGAAAAAATACAAAAGAAACATTTAAGCTTCAGTTGTATCTATTTATTAGATAGAAAGCATTCATTAGATGAAAAGTAAAAAATACAAAAAATCTTGCCTTTTTATTTTTTTTAACCCATTTGGATCATTCAGAAGCACAGCTGAACTACAGGTATATTTCTGAGCAATTTCAGCATAAAAGAAACAGTGTTCTAAAAAAAAGCAAAACTGGAAAACATCTGTCCCTCACACCATCAGAATATTCAGCCAAATACACAGAGGTTACAAGGCACCCAGGTGGAGGACAACAAGAAGTGAAAGAGCCTAGACACAGATAATCTTAGACTGTAAAAGAAAGAGAAAATCATCTTGAAAAGCTAAAAATGTGAATACAAGAGTCTGTTTTCTACCCCGGTGTGATTTGAGGATATAAAGAATTAAGCCTTTCTTGACAGACAGAAACTAAAATAACTGTGTATGTAAATAGGAGAATTTTGCATAATTGTGCAAGGTCTATTAAATTTCCAGGGAAAAGATCTTGATTGAAGCCAGTTTTGGTTTATAATTTCTTTTGGTGTTTCCTTACCTACATATTATTTCCAATTAATGTGTTTCAAGTTTAAGGTGTAGAGTTGGTTGTAGTTTCTGGAAGAACACTACTGAAAACTAGTAAGATTTATGAAGCCATAAGGGAAACCCTCAAAGAAATAATGGCTCTGAGTTGACTACTAAGTAGAGAATTCAGCCTGCTGAACCTGGGGTTTATGGGACAAGCCCTTTGTATTGCTGTTGAAATAATTTAGTAGAGACAGACTGAGTAGATTTCTAGGCTTCTCTCTAGAAGCATTTAAGTGAGAAAGTACAATGTACAGATGCAATAAATATCTGAATTTCCTGGGCTTGGACCAGAAAGAGAAGTATACGTTGCACTGAAAATTGTACTTGTGAAAAACCAAGAGATGAGAATTTATGTGAATTTCAGTAAGTGTGTACACAGCAAAAAACACACTGCAGCTGGGCTGCATTCCTGAAAAAGAGGCATAAAATTAGGGAAAACATTAGAAATCTGCAAACCCACCTAACTGTAGAAAAAGAAGGTAGAAAAAATAGGAAATTAGTTTTACAATTATTTCTCACATATCATAACTTGTAGGAACTGAGATAAAAGACCACGTATGATTGAGGAGAAGGCCTACAACTTAAGAAAAAACCAATCTCACTCAGCTACCTTGAAATTCTCTGGTTCTATTTTAACTTATTTACCTCATTTTGATAGTGATTAGATACAATACTTCCCCTACAGAAATTATTTTTGCCCTTAATAAATGCAGGATTATTGAAAATTGAGCCACTCTCTAAGGCAATTGTGCTGTGATACGATTCTGTGTGAGCTGGTGAGCAAAGGCTCGGGGTGACTCAGATGCACCTTCATTGATGGCACCATACTGTTTTCACCTGCCCAATTATCTAGCACTCAAGGGGAAAGAGCTGCAGCTCCCTAATTGGTAGAATTTATGACAACTTTTTTTCCCTTTGTAGAAAGTTGCCCTCTGACACATTGACTGAAACAACTCTTTAGCTACTGTAACAGCACAACTGAATATAGCCATGTCTCATTCTAATTTGGCAAAGTGTACATGCAGTATGTGTTCTTAATAGATTAGACAAATCTTTCTATGAGTTTCAATAACTTACTAAAAAGGCATATTCAGACTTTGGTAGACTGTTGGTAATATTGCTACCAACCTATTCTCTATTCCTGCAAATATCTGCTTCAAGAATCTAGGTTGCCCCAGCTGCCACCGCTATTCCTACACAGTTCTGTTAACACTTTTTGAACTAGATTTTCTGCTGTGGTTTTCGCAGGAAATTCCACAGAAGCTCTCTCTGAAATATCGGGCAAAGTATGAATGTCCTTTCTAGCAAACCCAGGAAATACTCAGTGCTGCAATTACTAGTATGAGAAGCACAAAGTCTAGTTAAATTACAATCTCTTTGAACCCAATATCTTCTGCCAAAGTTCACCCTGACCATTGACACATAAACAAACTAGAACATTAAGGTGATTATCTGAGACATGAACCAATAGACTACAGCTGCATAAAGAACAAGTAGTGACAGATGTAGTGCTTCAGTTGACTGAAACAGACAGGTTTTTTGAAGCTTCATACAAGCAAATTGTTAAACAGGCTTTTTTCAGCCTGTTTCAGGAGCAAAGAAATTAGAATCTGAGGAGAGATGACTCTCTACAGCCTACTCCACGTCCATTCATTACTCACAGAGGTTACCTACCATGCTGCAAAGTAGCTCCTGACTTCCTAAACATGATCCTCATAGTGTGCAATGGTTATGATTGCACAAGAAAACATAGGTATCTAATTCCTTTAAAATAAAGAAACTTGATAGCTTTTATATTACTTGTATGGCTAACAATTACTTAATTCACCCCAATTAGATAAGTATTTTCACCCAACCAAGCCTCACCTGAAACCGTGTAGGTGTTAACCTGAATTCTGAAGGAAAAAAAGTAGGATTCCATGAATAAGATGATGCAAACACAGAAACAAAATCCTACCCTTCAAGAAATCTAGATGAGATAAAATTACACTGACTCTAAATATATACCTTTATATATATAATTACATTATATTCACTCCAACATAAACAGTATACTGCCTACCAGCAGCACTCTGTGTATCAGTTTCTGGGCAGAGACTCTGCTTCTGCATTCCACCCACACATTCCCTTCCCCATACACAACCTTATCAAAACCAGATAAAACATAAATTAGGTGATTTGTAATACATTCTGCTGTCCTGAAAAATAAAATTTAATATCATGAAAGATCAAATTTTGGTCTTAAATCAAACTGCTTTGTAGAAAAGGGATATGGAATATTTAGGTAGTTTTCTTTTCAAGCAGTGTGGTAAATTAAAATTATTGACTGCTTTGCTGAATAACAAATTTTAAAATACTTTTAAATACTTTTGGGAATATTGAAATTATTTATATACTTTGACAATGCTTGCTGCACAACATTTGTTGCTATTGATTTACTTTAATATCTCTACACTTACAGTGGACAATGTGTTATTTTTTGGTCTTTGGTTTTGCTGAAATTTCAATGCAAGGACAGCAAAGGTATCTAAGATAACATCATAAAACTGTGAGTTTATGGCATGCCAAAATCACAGACATTTTGTATTTGAAGGTGTTATATTAGTAGCACCTGAATTCAAATTACCATGAGTCCACTACACATAATTACATTATACCTAACTGTAAGTTGTTGCACCAGAATAAAGATTTTTACAGTTCTGCTTTGAAATTTATACAGAATGTATTAAACTGAGGAGCTTGAGATGCCAGGGTACAGCTACAGTAGTTTGAGAAATTGTGGAAACCATGTGCCCAAATACACTTAAATTATCTTCTAAAACAACAGCAAAAAGTATTCAGAATGGGTTTTGCAAACCAATCTGTGGTCACTGGTATTACAAAGCAGGTTTGCCAGATACATTGGTAAGATACAGCTATAGATGCTATGAATTCGTTCTGTGGACATATCTAGAAACTAGGCTTTGCTTGATTCCCAGACGAGACTGACTACTTAAACCTGCTGCCATTCAAATGCTCCCATCTTTTCACCTCTGATGCACAGGCAAATTGCATATAGATTGGCCAACTAGGGCTAACTGTCAGGTAATACAGATTTTGGATGTGATAGAAAATGGGTATATGCAGAATGCCCTGTTTGCTTTCTGCTAAGGGATATAAAAACATGCCTTGGACTCTTTTTTCAGACTGTGGTTTTCTAAAGCACATTATTTGAGTGTAAAATTCTTCATCCCTTTTCCAAGACCCAGCTCTCCCCAAGCCATATACAAATTTTCCTTTTTGGTACTATCCCTTAGTCCTGTTCTGTCTTGTACTGCGTCTCCCTAGTCCTCAAGCTAACCTCGGCTTCTGACAAGACTGAGTAGTTTCATTTCATCATGACCATTTCTGTTTTGCTGAGCCTGCTGTGAAGATTATAAAACAAATTGCCAACTCCGGCTAAACTGGCCTTCCAAAAAGAAGAAATCGTCTGGTTCTGCTCTTACTGACAACCAAAAATAAGCACCTTCTCTGGATGGGACTTTGTCTGTTCTTTCATTCAGTAGTTTTTCACTCAGGGTGTCCAGCTGCAATGGGAGCATGGTTCTTACAGCTTCTCTGAAGACAGTCCTGCCACCCTTCATTATCACATACACTCCCACACGAGTGTCCACTCTGTACAACTTCCCCCCAAATTTGTCATTTGGGCAGCAAACACTAATAGCAAGGTGAAAATCACATAATCTATGAAAGCAGACCTCAACCTCTTGTCACTCTTTAAGCAAAGAGTGTTTAAAGGAAGGAGTTAAATTAAACTCTATAATGTTCACTGAGTTAGATCTGAGAAGCCTCCTGCTACTGAAGGGTGGCTCTGAGTGCTGATAGGGGAGGCTCCTGACTGAGCAGGCAATACAGTAGAGTTTGTACCTCCTGTTCTGTTGCAGGGATCCACAGTCTGCTCCGACTGGGATCAGCTGTTGTTTTGTAATTTCTTTGGGCCACCTGCTGTCAGTATTAATTCTGTAGATAGCAAAGCACTCAGAGGATAGGTGGGGCACAAATACTCTACTTTAGTTGAAGTAGGAAAGTACTGGAGACTAATACAATTCTTAAAGCTGTACTTTGCATGTGCTATTCTTTCCTAGGCATTAAGTACAATAAATGCAGAGTTTACAAACCATCAAGTTTAATGTACTAAAAAACAATTAGTAAATATGATCCTCTAGAGAAGTTTCCCTCCGTGTCCTCTCCTTTCAAATATTCCATAAGCTTAGTAGCAAAATTGAGCATCTCTCACCTCACACTATTACTTTCTTAGTAATTTGTGGATGGTTGGTAATAACACTGGAGGAAATCTTCCTCCCAGACTAGCACTGCAGGAGTGCCTATCTGCAATGCAGATGCCTGCTGCTTTCAGTACATGACATCCACAAACGTCAATAATCTTAGAAGAGCAAAAGTGAAAAAAAGATGGAAAAAAACCCTTCACCAATTAGATGCCAGTTATTTATCCATGGATCTTACCTGTTTTCAAAAGCTTAACCATCTGATCAGATTATGCTAATATAAATATACAATAACAAAACAATTTTTTCAATCACATATCACATATAGTGAGAGTGAAGAGTATATAGCACAGAAATACTGTAATTCACCAATCTTGTAGGTATTTGCTGATGCCCAGAGCATCTAGTTCTTAATTCTGCTCCTAGTCCTTCTATGAACTCTGCCATATAATTTCAAGCAGGTTACTTCATCTTCTTGTAACCTGCTTGAAGTTATCCCAGTCACATGGGCTTTACCTATAGTGCAGAATAGAATCATAGAATCATTTAGGTTGGAAAAGATATTTAGGATCATCAATTCCAACTGTTAACCTGGCACAGCCAAGGTCACCACCAAACCATATTCCTGAGTGGCACACCTACACATTTTTAAATATTTCCAGGGATGGTGACTCAAGCACTTCCCTGGGCAGCCTGTTCCAATGCTTGACAACCCTTTCCAATTTTAATGTCTTGTCCTACCACTTGTCACCTGGGAAAAAAGACCAGTCCTCAGCTGGTTGTAGCCTCCTTTCAGGTGGTTATACTGAATAATAAGGTCTCCCCTGAACCTCTCTTCTGCAAGCTAAACAACTCCAACCTTCCTCAGCTGCTCCTCACAGAACTTATGTTCCAGAGCCTTCACCATCTCTGTTGCCCTTCTCTGGATATGTACCAGCACCTCAATGTCTTTCTTGCAGTGAGTGGCCCAGAACTGAACACAGGATTCAAGGTGTGGCCTCACCAGGCCCCAGTACAGGGGGACAATCCCTGTCCTGGTCCTGCTGGCCACACTGTTGCTGATCCAGGCCAGGATGCCATTGGCCTTCTTGGCCACCTGGGCACACCCTGGCTCATGTTCAGCCGCTGTCACCAGCACCCCCAGGTCCTTTTCCTGTGGGCAGCTTTGCAGCCACTCTGCCCCAGCCTGTGGCACTGCCTGGGGTTGTTGTGACCCAAGGGCAGGACCCAGCACTGGGCCTTGTTGAACCTCACACCACTGGCCTCAGCCCACGATCCAGCCTGTCCAGATCCATCCAGAAGATCAGCACTCCTGCCCAACTTGGTATCATCCACAAACTGACTGAGGATACACTCAATCTCTTTGTACAAATCATCAATACTGGTATTAAATAAAACTGTTCCCAGTACTGAGCCCTGAGGAACATGACCGGTGCCAGCTGGATGTAACTCCATCCACCACCACTCTCTGCGCCTGGCCATACAGCCAATCTTTTACCCAGTGAACAGCACACCCTTTACATTTGTGGGCTGCCAGTTTCTTCAGGAGAATGCTGTGGAAAATGGTGTCAAAGGCAATACGGAAGTCCATGTAGACAACATCCTCATGGTTATTCACTAATCAGCTCACCTTGTCATAGACAGAGATCAGCTTGGTCAAACAGGATCAGCCTTCCACAAACCCCTGATGTCTGGGCCTGACCCCTTGGTTGCCGTGTGGTGGCACTTAGGGTGATCTCCTCTGGGCTGAGAGGCCTTTAGTTCCCTGGGTCCTCCTTCTGACTCATCCTGTAGATGGACATTAAATTTGCCAACCGCCAGTCACCTGGGACCTCCCAGGTTAGGCCGGAGTTCTGGTAAAAGATGCAAAGTGGCTCAGTGAGCACTTAGACCAGCTTCCTCAGTGCCCCTGGATGAGTCTCGTCTGACCCCCATAGTGTGTGTCTAAGTTGTGTAGAAGGTTGGGGCTTCATTCTGTTCCCTATTCCTGTCTTCCAGCTCAGGGAGCTGGATCCTCACAGAGCAACTTGTCTTGTTACTAAAGACTGAGGCAAAGAAGGCATTAAGTACCTCAACCCTTTCCTCATCTTTTGTCACTACACTTCCAAACAGCATCCAATAAAGTATGGAGAGTGTCCTTTTTCCTGCGAATGTGTTTATAGAAACATTTTTAATGATGTTTTATGGCAGTAGCCAGATAAAATTCTAGCTGGACTTTGGCCCTACTAATTTTTTCTCTGCATAACCTTACAACATCCTTGGAGTTCTACTGAGTTGCATGCCCCTTCTTCCCAAGGTCATAAACTCTCCTTTTTAACCTGAGTTCCAGCCAAAGCTATCTTTTCACCCAGGCTGGTCTTCTTTCCCACTGTATTATCTTTCAGCACATGGGGATGGCCTGCTCCTGAACTTCTAGGATTTCCTTCTTGGAAAACTTCCAACATCCCTGGACACTTTTGCTCTTCAGAGCTGCCTCCCAATGGGCTCTGGCAACCCGTCTCCTACACTGACATCTGGAAGTCCAAGGGAAGAGTTCTGCTGATCTGCCTCCTTAGTACTCCAAGAATCAAAAACTCTAAGGTTGCATTATTCCTATGCCTAAGATAACTTCCAACCATCATATCGCCCATACATACTTCTCTGTTCACAATGGGGTGCCTTCCATTGTTGGCTCACTCAACAGCTGCGTCAGAAAGTTGTCTTCCATGCACTTCAGCAGCATCTTTAGAATGCAAATATATCAGGACAGAGGTGGGATTAAGACTGTGGGCTGCTTTTTAAAGACAGCAGAAGGATTCTAGAGCTATTTGTACCTATTCTTCCATGAACTCTTAATTTCTTTTTTTTTTCTTTATCTAAAACAAAGGAAGGAACAATTAAAAGAAAATTAATCCAAGGTAATCTTTGCAGTAAAATCTACTCCTGACTTTCACTTTTATGTGCTGTCCTTTCATCATGTCTCCTGAAGCCTAAGCTTCAACATGTTGTTTTCTACTCTGTGGGGACTTTGATGCTTGAGGGTAGACTTGTTCACAGCTAAAGAAAAATTATCTGGAGCATTATTTATGATTATTGTTTTTTAAAACACTCTTGTCCAGAATTTAATACCAAGTTTCATACTAAAGCATAGATATAAAAGTAATAAATCCAATTGCCCAACATTGTTTTCTTGATTCAGGAAACCAAGCCAGGAAGGTCTCTGGGGTATTTATGCTTCTTACCAGCTAGGCAGATCACCCAAAGTATCACAGCAATATAGCAGTTCTGGGATAAAAGCTCTCTCTTCCTGTCTTCTTCCATGAAGCAAACAAAAAAATTGTATATGCATTCACAGGAGTCAAGCTTTCCCTGAAGTTTCATAGTCTGTGGACAAAAGGGAACAGTGTTGACTTATTTTAAATAACACAGGACACAGAATTAATTATTGTACAAGCTGAAGCATGTCTGTTACAAACAACCAATTCTGATTTAAAATTGCTACAGTTAGGATAATTCAGTACTAATGTTGGTAAGATGTTTCAATAGCTAATTATATTTGCTTAATACTTATGCCCCTAAATGATAAAATGGTAAATTTAAAAAGAAATACAGACTTCTATTTACATGATTAACATGTTAAAGCAGGCCTGGTCTATGACCTAAAATGCCAGAAGCTCATTATTTTTTTTAATTTGCTGTAAGTTCTGTGTTAAAGAAAACTGAAAGAAGATGAAAATGCAGAAGATATCTATCCTGGTTTGGGAAAACACAGTGTGATAACATAAGAAACTTTCATGATAGTTGTAACACCTATAACAACTATAATTTGGGTACAAATTAATGAAGAAGTTAAATTTACATTCCACTTCTAGAGGCCATGTTCAAAGACCCCTTTCCCAGCATGTAGATGTGAGATGTGTCCCCTTCTCATCTGTCTAGGGTGCATATGCCCAGGCAGTGCAGCGGCAATTTGTGCGAGGAGAGGTTGGAGCTGCCCCATGCTGGATACATCCCATTTCACATAGCTCCAACAAATCCACCACAGACAAGATGGTGGATCCTCTGGAAAAGAAACTTAAGAAAGGGCAAAAGTGCCAGACAGTCAGAGGAGGAGGAAAAAAAGAGTAAGAAACAAAAGAGGAAACATCCAGGACAGGGAAGGATGGGTGGGAGGAGGTGTTGCATGGTGGAGCAGGTATTTCCCCATTGTCCATGGACAGCCAACACAGGACTGGGTTTAAACGAAGACCACAGCATGAGGGGAGAGCCCACACTGAAGCAAAGGAAGGAGGAGGAGTGGTAGAGAGGAACTGTTATAGACCAACCACAACTCCCATTCCCCATCCCCCTGCACTGCTCAGGGTTGGAAGAGACGAGCTGGCAATGGATTGGAGCTGAGCCTGGGAAGATGGCTTTGGTTCTCACTATCTAAACCTATGTTAACTGGCTATAAATCAAATTAATCTTTCCTAGGTCAAGCCTGTTTTGTCCCTGACAGAAGTTGGTAAATTGTTTCCTTGTCTTTATCTCAACACACGAGATTTTTCATCTTATTTCTCTTCTTGTCCTGTTAAGGTAGGGGAGTTGGTCAGAAGCTGGACAAGCATTTGGCCACATACCATAACAGTGGAAGACAGCAGAGCTTTAGGGAGACTTGTAACCTTGAAACATGGGACCATCACAAAGGTGGGAAAGAGTGAGGCAGTAGTTGCTTGAGAAAACATTACGAGTGGCAGATTGACTATAGCCAGTAGCCACAGCCGTCTGCTCACGCCCCTTACACCTCCAAGGGTGCAAGAGAGAGACTAGGAACTGCAAAAATCAGGAAATTCATGGGTTACTACAGAGGTAGTTTAATAAAAATGAAGAAAAAAAACCAAAAAACCACAAACAAACAAAAAAAAAAGAGATGTAGATGCCATCATTCACCATCTCCCACAACCTGGCCAATGTCCAGCCAGTTTCTGGGCAATCTCTCTCTCCCCAGAGAAACCGCCTTCTCTGTTTTTATTTTAAACACGATATTATATAGTTTGGAGTAACGCTCTTGTTAGTTTCGTTCAGATATCCTGGCTGTGTTCCCATCCCACTTCTTGGATACCTTCGGCCTGCTCTGTGAGGGCAGAATGGGAAAAAGAGAAACTAATGCTGTGCAAGTACTGCTGAGCATTTGCCAAGATACTGGTGTATTATCAACACTGGTTTACTCACAAATCCAAAACACAGCGCCATTCGGGCTGCTGTGAGGAAAAATAATGCCATCCCAGCCAGACCCAGCATATTACAGCAGTCTTCATATTGAACAATTCCTCAGAGGTGATAAGACTGTTTAAGGAAGTAAAAATGAATCTTTTTAGATTGGTATTCACCAGGGTTGTCACCTGGGAGGTGATGATGAACTGAGAAGAAAATAGTGGAACAGGTCAAGAGACAAAGCAGAAAGATTTTGATGCTGTCAAGTTATGTTCCTATCTCCTGCAGAGAAACAGATTTCTTCCTTTGAATTTTTCATGGCACTGATATCAAGTAAGTATTGTGGAACTGCTCTGAAACTTTTTTCATGGAGACCCGGGCAGACACAGTGGAGCTGCAGCAGAGCATTTGTCTCTCTTCATTAAATCTCTGCTCTGCAAACAATATAAATTCACCAGCTAGCCCATCCTGACTTATTTCTATACCTCAGCCTTTCCCAGGCATCCATCTCCACACTCTTTCTTCCAAAGGCACTGAAAGATTTCCACTAGATAGCCACCTATGGAACATACCACCTGGGAAGGTACAACGTGTAACATAAGGCTGAGTTGACGTCTTGACAGTAAGAACACCTAATAATTTTTGTAAAACTTAGTTTTATTCTGATTTTCAGTATTGTGGAAGTGATATGTCACTCATCATGACTGTAGATACATGTGATATCAATTAGAAATATGTAATTCTACATAAGAATACAGAAATGTAATGTTCCTGACCTAGAGTTATATGTATACAAAAAAGTCAGCAAAACACTTCTTGAGAAATAATGTTTGGAGAACTTCTTGAGAAATAATGAGCAGATAATGTTTTTATTTTATTAAATCCCATTAATTCAGGGAGATTATTAGCCTGTGGAAATGGATGGATGTGATAGATAACGTTAAAACATCAGTAACCCAAGCAGGCCATGAAGCAGTGAAACAGTAACTGGTTGTGATGGTGGCTAGGTTTCAAAGCATGCCACAGGTGTATTCCCACTGCGAGGTCTGTTAGCACCAAAGGAAGGGGTTGAGAGGTAAGAAAAACAAGTTTGCCTTCTGGAACATGCAGAATAAAACAGGTACACTGACCAAGAAGAGGCTAGCAAGATAACTAATAACCAGAAAGTGATGGAAATAAGAAATGAAAGAGAGATGGAGGTCGATGAAGCTCTGAGCAACCTGGTCTAGCAGAATGTGTCCCTGTCCACAGCAGGTGGATTGGAACTAGACAGTCTCTAAGGTCCCTTCCAACCCAAACCATTCTATGATTCATGACACGCAGATGACCACAGATCATGTAATCCATTCAGAAACATCTCCTTCCTTTATTGCAACTGCTTTTTTGAATAAACAGGTTAGGGGAAGAGAGCCACTTGATAAAACTCCTAGCTGGATTGTGTACTTTGTTGACAAATCCAACTGAAGTGAGCACAGGTACACACAGTTTAATCACTTTCTGTTTCTTGTTTAGAAGAAAACTGACTTAGGGCAGAAATCTGGGTCACTGTGGGTGTTTCCACCTCCTCCCACCAGGGTCTCAAGAGACAGAGACATTTTTATGAAGAGGTTGAGTTAGGCTCTTAAACAAAAGCTCTGCCTTTTCAGGGTCATGCTGTGTTTTACCCATGGCAGCTGGAGAATGGCATCCAGGAGCAAAATCCTGCTCATTACTGGAAAGGCAAAGGTAGGTAACACATTCTCTGCCACAGGAGCCATAGTTCGCCTCAGCTACTTCTAAACTGATTTTAGCTTCTTGCTTTTGACTGTCATTGCAGCTGGGGTTTGAGCACCTTACCCTGACTTCTTCAGTGATAGTTTCATAGGTGTCTCTTGTCTGCTAAGTCCTTATAGAGCATTACCTTAATCATAGAATCATGGAAGCATTAAGATTGGAAAATATCTCCAAGATTATCAAGTCCAACCTTTAACCTAATGTCGTTATACCTACTAAACCATATCATGAATTGCCACATTTACTAGCTTTTTGAACAATCCAGGAATGGTCTCCACCACTTCCCTGGGGGCAGCCTGTTCCAATGCTTAACCACTCTTTCAGTGAAGAAATTTTCCCTAATCTTACATCTAAACCTCCCCTGATGCAACTTGAGGCCTCCTGTAGTATCACTAGTTTTCCTGGAGAGGAAACCGACCCCCACATGGCTACAACCTCCTTTCAAGCAGTTGCAGAGTATGATAAGGTACCCCCTGAATCTACTTTTCTCCACGCTAAACAACCCCAACTCCATCAGCTGCTCCTCACAGGATTTGTGTTCCAGACCCTTTGTCAGCTCCATTATCCTTCTCTGGACACGCTCCAGCACCTCAATGTCTTTCTTCAAGTGAGGCACCCAAAGCTGGATGCAGGACTCAACTGGACACTGGACACAGGTGACCTCACCAGTGCCAAGTACAGGGGGACAATCCCTGTCCTGGTCCTGCTGGCCACACTGTTGCTGATCCAGGCCAGGATGCCATTGGCCTTCTTGGCCCCCTGGGCACACCCTGGCTCATGTTCAGCGGCTGTCACCAGCACCCCCAGGTCCTTTTCCTGTGGGCAGCTTTGCAGCCACTCTGCCCCAGCCTGTGGCACTGCCTGGGGTTGTTGTGACCCAAGGACAGGACCCAGCCTTGTTGAACCTCACTGAACCTTAGCAAAGGATGTCAGCACTTCTCCAAGTAGGAACATGCGGGGTGGGCATGACCTCTTCTACAACATGATGATTCTGGCTGCAGGAGAATGGCTAAGTTTTGCTACAGCCAAACATCTGAGCAAGGAGCTGACATATAGCAGCCTGACACAAAAGCAATTGAGGCACATTGACAAATTGATCTGTTAGTCCTAGCAGCATGCAAAGCCTTCTGGGATACCAATTGGAAGTCGGTCAATTTAATGTGAGGTAGGGAATGTTGGGCCCCATTAGCTTAATATGCTGTTAAGTTCACACCCTTTGCACTAAAATATAGGAAACACATTATCTGGCTGGTTAATTCACCTAAAGAGCTGCAGCAAGTAGAAGCAGGTATTTTCAATGGAATAAATTAATTTTGGGGTGAATTAACCCCTGATGCCCACTGAGGTATTTATTTACATGTGCCTGTTGTCCAAAACTGGTGAGGTCATTTTGAAATAGATGGGAAAATATATTTTTAGTCCTTTTTCTTTTCTGATTTCTACATTTCCATATCATGTTAAATATAATAATTAGATTGCAAATTGGCATCAGCAGAAAAATGTAGTGAGACTGAATTTTTATGGTGTTTTTCCTAGATATTTTTTCCTTTCTTCTACTTTACAATCAGTTTCCAAGATAATTGTGCCTCCCTTCACTGAAAATGATGACTGTACTTACGTAGTGCCCTGTAGAAAGTGAAACTGCATGCCTCAGTGAATTCTATCATCATTTCACCCCCTAATGAGTGAAATTGTTTGCAGGCAGATGAAATTAAATTGTAAGCTCTATTGACTTCAACAACAGGTGCCATTTGTGCAAACCCAAAGGGAACCATTGAATTGTCAAAAAGATTTAACTCTTCCTCACACGCTGGCATCAGATAACATCTTCTTGGTACCTGCACCTCACTTAGTTCCTGGAACCAAAATTTATGATCTCATCCATAACATCACTGGCAAAATGTCGAGAAAGAGCTGAATTAACTGCAAACAAAACAGCTACAGTTTCTGACTGCTGGGTTGTATCAGGCCTGCATAAAGTAAAATTAGGTAGAAAGAGAACAATTAAGCAGAAATAAATTCATCTGGAAAGCACTAAGGATTTCATAAACTTTCCTGCTGGTTTAGGATTTTTTGGTTTTTTCTTAATCCTCCGTAGTTAAAACAAACTTAAACCTATACTTGTAAAATTTTAGTAGGAAGAATTTAATTTACGAGTGTTCCCATAGCCCCAGGCTGTGCCAATTATTTCATCTGCATTTGCAAGTAAATCGAGATATCACTGATAAGCTATGCAAAAGACATCCATGCAGAAGCAGGCTTTCACCCTTTTTTTTGAGCAAGAACCATTGTGATCTTACAGAATAAATTAGTATTAACTCAATGACTGGTTTTTTGTGCAAGCATAAAATACTGGCATTCTTAGTTCCAAACAAAAAGAATGCTCAAATCCCAGTGTTGAACAAAATAAGAGCTGGTGCTCTTTGAGTTACTTTCTTAATGCTGTTTCTTTCTCTGACACAAGAGTTCTGTTCTTGTCAGATAGAGAGTCAATCACTCCTATCTAGCAAGAGAATCCTCTCTGTTTCTGGATATAATTTGATATTTCAATGATGTAAAGAACAATTAAATACTTAAGAATTACATAACTTCAAAAGTCTCTTTTGAGATGAAAAATATGCAAATTATAGTGTCTAATATGGTTATGGTAAAATTCTTTAATTTTGACTTAAAAGCAAAGAGATTTCAAGACAGCATGATATATTTGATCCAATGAAATAATCAAACCAACTTTGTATCACTTTGGTGGCAATTTATCTTCTCTGCCTGAAGCAGAAAGATATTCCTGCTGCAATGATGGATTTATGTAGTTTCTCCCATATCTGTTTCTTTCAGTTTAAGTATTCAAAAATGTGAAGTCCTTTAGTGGGTAATAGCTCCAGGCATGTAACAGATAGGAGACTTCCAGGAGATGAAGTTTGGAACATTCCCTTGTTGAATATGGTTACAGGGCTACAAGTCAGCACTCTTGCTCTGCTAACAGGCCCTTGCATTCATTCCCTTATTACGCCAATTGAAAAAGGGAAAGAAAGGCTCAGGAAACTAATGGCCTGCAATCGCAGAAGCAGGGCAGCATCCATGTTTAAACAGCCATCCAGCAGGATCCCAGCCTCAACAGGCACGGGCGCAGGTGTGCAGCAGCAGCAGCAGCAGCAGCAGCAGCGGTGCCCCTCGGCCTCACCGCCACAGCCGCCGCGGGCGCTGCCTGCCGGGCACGGCCGCCGCCGCCGCCGCCTTCCAGCCGGGAACAGCGAGCCAGGAAGCCTCGTGGGCGCCTGCGGAGATAATGCCTGTTTTGTTCGGGTAAGAAGTAAAATGTGCTGATGACATCTTTGACATTTAACGATGTTGCTTTCATTTTGAACACATCATTGAACAGATATTGAATCCATTCATTCTGATAATAGACTCAGTGCTGCAGAGCTTTCATTTTCGTAATAAATAAATAAATAAATAAATAAATAAATAAATAAAATGTAAACCGCTCTCTTTTCTGTGTGGTGTGAAGGGAGGAAAGAGTTGTGACACTACACATGATACATGTTAAGATTTTTTGAGGTTGCCTTTCTATGTGCACACATCTCTTTGAAAAACTGATTTCAATTTCCTATTCTTGTCTGCAGCTTTTCCAATCTTGAGATCGAGGTGCATATTATTCTTTGTCAGACTGGCTATGTTAAAATAAATGTTAAAACTTATATATATATTACTCTTTTTTTCCAATTTGGCTGGAGAAGGTTTGGTTCAAGTACTATTTTTGAAGCAAAGTTGTAGCATTTTTTCTTATCTCACCAATTACACCTTGTATTTATATTTTTCCAGCTAGTAACAAAAAGGGGAGTTTTAATTAAAATCAAATTATTTGCAAAAACCACACGGAAATTTTCAAGTTTTGCTATGTCATTTTTATAATTGTTAGAGCATTGTCACATTTATTTCTCCAAATTCATTTATTTGTGCTTTTATGTAAAGTAATTCTACTAATAATGTTTGGGCAAAATAAGGTGTCGTGATTTAACCCCAGCCAGAAGGCAAGTCCCCCACAGCCTCTCACTCACTCCCCCTGCAGGGGGATCAGGGGGAGAATGGGAAGGGTAAAATATAGAAAACTCACGGATTGAGATAAAGACAGTTTAATACGTTAAGCAAAAGCCACGCACACAAGCAAAGAAAACAAGGAATTAATTCAGTGCTTGCTATGGGCAGGCAGGTGTTCAGCCATCTCCAGGAAAGCAGGGCCTTATCATGCATGATGATGACTTGGGAAGACAAATGCCGTCACTCCAAATGTCCCCGCTTCTCTGTTCTTCCCCCCACTTTATACACTGAGCATGGTGCCACAGGGTCTGGATTATCCCTTTGGTCAGTTGGGGTCACCTGTCCTGGCTCTGTCTCCTCCCAGTCTCCTAAGCACCCCCAGTCCCCTCCCCAGTGGGGCAGTACCAAAAGCAGAAAAGGCCTTGGCTCTGTGCAGGCCCTGCTCAGCACTAACAAAAACATCTCTCTGTTATCAACCCTGAGTTCAGCACAAATCCAAAACACAGCCCAATGCCAGACACTGTGAAGAAAATTAACTCTACCACAGCTGAAACAAGCACAGTAGATATGATATATTCAAAGCTGAGGATCACTGTGAGCCAAAATATATACCAAAATCCAAGTCCAAATTTTCCTCTAATGTTGGGTGGGTATTTTCGGCAAGTGCATCTTCACATATTTTTGTGAAGCCAAACCACATTTATAACACAACAATTGACATGAAAATATACTCTTGTGCTAAAATTTAGGTATGTTTGCAAAAAAAAGTAGTCCAAACAGCTTTTCCCTTGGTCATGGAATCAAAGAGTACCCTGAGTTGGAAGGGACCCACAAGGATCATCAAGTCCAGTTCCTGGTCCTGGACAGGACATCCCCAAGAATCACACCAGGTGCCTGAGAGTGTTGTCCAAACTCTCCTTGAACTCTGGCAGGCTTGGTGCTAAGGTTAAACTGTTTGATCAGGAAAGTAATAACCGGTTAACAAAGATGTTTGGAGTAAAGCATGCTCATAAGATTGATAGGAGTCTCTTAAGTGATACAGATGAAAGGGTGATACAGATGTCCAGCTATATAATGGCACCAGGATGGCCATTCTGTGTCCCATAAGCTGGCTATGACTCCATTTACTTTCACGTATTAGAGGAAGGGCCTCACTCCTGTGAATTGTTATTGTTGTTGTTGCAAATCCACATAAAGAAGGCACTCTGCAGTCAACACTCTGTCTCCATTCTCGAGTTTGAACAATCTGAGCTACGGGGCAGTAAGTACACCCTTTTAAGACAGCCAAGTATGAGAATATTCCTGTTTTTTGTACATGCAGGCATCTAACCTACTCCCTGCTGCTAATTCTACCAGTGAATCCCACAAGAAAATATTTCTAGAGCCTTCTTTTCTTCTCAAGAAACTTTAGCATACAACAATGAACAAAACAACCTAACTTAAAGTCATTAGCTACGCACCAAAGGGGATGTTTATAAATGCAAATCTCTCTCATTATGTCCTACCAGAACCTTCCCGGTGATTTAAGAATTACCTACCCACATACTTTCAGAAGCTCCAAGGCTAAGCAGCAGCTACTGATTGCACTTCCAGATTTAGACAACCAAAGTGGCAGGTAGCTGCCTAAAGCCTTTATGATCTTTCTGGTTTATTGTCTCTACATTTTTTCAGTTTCATAAACCACACAAAGAAAAAAAATGGATTCCTACATCAGTTTTCTAAAAGCCTAGATAAGTTAGAGATTAAAATCTGCTCAGGTAATCCATCAGCACATGAATACTATTCAGATGTCAGAAATAATAGTAAATTTCTTTTGATCAAGCCATTTAAATCACCAAACACAAAGGACCAAATATTCACAGGGCTAATGAGCCACCTGGTAATGAACAATAAAAATTAAGTTCTTATTTAATTTCTCTGTAGTTGAAGGCAGTTTTCTGTCTCCTGTCACTTGGTATCAATGAGCAGGTTTCCAGCACAGCTGAAACAACACTAGATTTGAAAGATGTATAAACATTGGTATCATCAAGAATATTAGCAGCTATGAAAGCCAAACCAAGCTTTTGCCAACAGCTGCAGCTAGTTTCCCCATTTCAGTACAAAGGCTGGAAGTAAACAACAGCTCAGATTAAATCCTGGATGTGGCAGGAGGCAAATGAGGAGACAAGAGCTTCTTCTAATGCAAACTAACATCCTCACGGTAGTTTCTATATGAAATTTAACTAGAACTTGAATTCCAGCCATATTTTTCAGTCCTTCATTAATATGTGAACCAGTAACTTTAGACTCACCCTGCTAGAGTACGTAACATAGATATAATAACAGGTAGATTTTCAATGGATAAAATTATCTTTCTAATCAAGCAAGATTTGTGCAACAGACCAATATAAGTCAGCTGAAACTACATTACTTGAAATGGAATACAAATTGAATTTCTCACTTTTTACTATGTGTGTCTGTATCAAACAGTTCTCAGCAGCCATTTCTGGTGTGATATTAGTCCTGGCAGGCAGGAATGCAACCATATCCTCAGGTACATCAGGCATGGCAGGGCAAGGGAGGGGATTGTCCCACTCTGCTCTGCACTGGGGCGGCCTCACCTCGAGTGCTGGGGGCAGTTCTGGGTGCCATAGGATAAGAGAGAAATAAAGCTGTTGGAGAGTGTCCAAAGGAGGGCCAAGAGGATGGGGAAGGGCTTTGAGGGGAAGCTGCATGAGGAGCAGCTGAGGTCACTTGGTCTGTTCAGTCAGGAGGAGACTGAGGACAGACCTCATTGCAGTTACAACTTCCTTGTGAGGGGAAGAGCAGGGGCAGGCACTGATCTCTTTTCTCTGGTGCCCAGTGACAGGACCCGAGGGCATGGCCTGAAGTTGTGTCAGGGGAGGTTTAGGTTGGATGTTAGGGAAAAGTTTCTTCACCCAGAGGGTGTTTGGGCACTAGAATAGGCTCCCCAGGGAAGTGGTCACAGCACCAGCTTGAGAGAGTTCAGGAAGCATTTGGACAAGGCTCTCAGGCACATGGTGTGATTCTTGGGGTGTCCTGAGCCAGGCCAGGAGCTGGACTCAATGATCATTGTGGATCCCTTTCAAATCAGGATATTCTATGATCCTAGATTCTATGATTGTCTTTTGGAAAGCAAGCGACATGGATCAAGTAATAAAACACTCTTAAGTGCTTTGTATGAGACTAAGTAGTAATGAAATATCCTCCACGCTGAAAGAAAAAATTTCTTTCATGAGGTGGGAGATTTGATCTTTACAAAAATTAGATATTATTTTTAAAATACCATTTATTATTTTTAAATTTTTATATTATTTTAAAATTAACATTAAAGTGACATAACAAAAAATTTCAAATATCAAAATTCTTTGATTGCCTTTGTATTTCCAGAGGCACAATTGGACTTTTTGCTACGTTTTTATATGTCTAGGTCCTGTATTTTACATTAAAGGGAACAAAAAACTGCATCACATAAATAAGTGCTACATTATGGTAAGGGGATTAAAACTGCAAACCTGACATGAACCTGATTTTCACCTGGAGAATCAATCTTTATTAACTAATTTCACAAATTCTTGCCCTGAAATTGTGATGTTACACAAATCTCTACTCGAAGAGAATAGACTACTGTTAAAACAACAGATCTCAGCACAGTTCATTGTTGACAACTTCCTTTTGAACTAAGAAACTTAGCCAAAAATATCTGAAATTTTCTACAATTCATAATAAACTAATTTCATTCTTTTAACCTGTAAGTCAAAGACAGTATGCTTCAGTTCCATATTAACAATAAACAACAATTAACAGAAAAATGCAAGCATAAAACCTCCATGTTTTTGTGGGACCACACTAAATATGCTTCTGAAATCAAATACGCGCATAGTTCTACCAAGTATCTTTTGGGATAAAACTAAGATGATGCTAAGGTTGAATGTTTAGGGGTCTCTGAGTGGCACGACTGTGAAGAATGTATTACACAAGAGGGAGGTAACAACCTGCTCCAAACACTTACTCACTTGTCCTGATATATGACGGGTAATTTCAAAATAGTTCTCTAGATGTTACAGATAACACTTATGAGCTACAGTCTAGTAAGTGCATGTAGGATACAAAAGAAAAAAAAACCAAACAGCCTTTGGTTACACATTTGCTTTCCCAAGGGAAATTGATCCTTTAGTGGGAAAAGTAGGCTTGCAACGCTGCATTTCAGTCTCTGTCCCACAGATGCAAAGCAGTCATTTAGTATCTGGCAAAAACCGTCTCTGTAGAAACAAGCACATACATAATTGTCTGTTTGTTAGTTTAAGACACATAATGGGGAACACATTTTAAATTGATTACATCCTTTAGGTAAAGCCACATAAATATGCAGATTGATCATGCATTTGAAATTGTTAACTCTCAGTGCAAAGCCAACATTTAAATGTGTGTCCTCCAGTTCTGGAAACTGTTTATTAGCCAGCATATCAAAGTAGGTAGAGAACTAATTCAGTTCCCATGACAGTAGCATGCTGCTCTACTGCCAAAATTGTTGGTTTTCACATGCAGGAGAAATCTAAAGCAGTGTGTAAATTACGCATATCAAGAAGGTCCTCTGTTCATCTACAGGGCGCCTGCAATGTATCTCTCTTCTGATACACTTCTCTAAATAGTTTTTTAGCTTTAAGCAACTTTCTGCATCTTGTCAAGCAGACTTCTCAAATATGAAAATGCCCCAGCCCAAAGCAATTACCACACTCTCAAGCTCAAACACCAGTGTGGCTCTAAAGGAATGGCAAAAATGTTTCATACAGTAAATTGAAAACATACATCCTGTTTAGCCTGCCATGAAAAGAACTGATAAAGCACTATCAGTATTTACAGACCAGTTATTTAGACAAATTTTCTTGGGAAGACATGCTTGAATATTCAGAAAGGTGCCCTAACATGTGGACTTTTATTTAGCAGAAGTACATCCAGAAACTGTGAAGGATCATAGCAGGAACTGCTCTGCTGTAACCCAGTGTTGTTTTTCATATTATTAATTTCCTTCTACATACCACCAGTATCTTCCTTTTTTTCCTGATGCATTTTTTAATCTGGTGCCAATACCAGACTGAAAAGTAGGGACAAGATCCACCTACAAAGACAAATTTAGCACAAAGGACTCAAATAATTTAAAAGTACTTGTCACTACACACACATCTGCCTAGCAAATCAACCAACACAGTAAGCCTTGGGTAACCTGAAATCTTAGCTCTAAAAGAGCTGATTACTCCAAGTTCTTAATATACATGAGATTTCTCTTTTCTTTCAAAAGTCCTTTGGTAAACAGACATGTCTAACAAATTCTAATCCAAGGCAAACTGGGCCAGATTTCCCTTAGTGCCAGTTGCACAATACATTTCAAAATTCAAAATTTAATATTCGCAGGAGTAAGAGTATTAAAAGCTGGTTGATGTTAGCAAGACTGTATTTCAAAGCACGCAAGCAGTATTTCCCAAGTGAGTTACTGTCAACCCCGGGGGAGCAGCCTCCCTTCCCAGAAGAAGGGACAATGAGGAATTTAGTTGGCCCAGACTAAGCAGACTTTTGGGGGTTTTGCATTTTTCTTTCAAAATGAATGTCCTGGTGCCCCTTTGCTGAGGAGGAATGTTGCTGCCAGTAGTGAGTGCTTACCAGAAGAGACCACTCAAGTTGTACCCAGCTATGCCACTTGATGTATTTTACTGCACCTGTGCATCTCTAAACAGAAATTTAAGTGCCTATGGTTTCTGGGGATAGTTGCTTTTTCAAAACCTCTACGCTTCCTTGAATGCAAGTTCTCTCCTTCTAACTCCTCTTTTTCTCTATTTTTATTCTTTTTTCATCAATATGCAAATACTCTTAAGGACACAACACCAGTCAACATTTTTTTAACTACATAAAACACTCTGCCAGCTCCCTAATAATAATCCCACTAATGCACAGTATCTGTTAATATATTTTTCATAAAAGGAAATGCTTGTGGTTTAAAAACTTCAGGAAATTCTCTTCAATACTGAATTCTTAAAGTTCAAGAGATACTAGTTTTTCCTTTGGAGTACTTAGGGAACTTTGAAACAATAGGGTTTTTGAGTCAGTCTTATTTTTAAAATACATCACAAAGCGAAGTTAGTTGCAACCATTATTTAAACTATACTCATTCTGGATGTTGGGAAGACTCAGAAACCCAAGAGCAGTGCCTTTTAACCACCTCACATTTATGCATTATCTGCCTCCAGTCTTAAAAATTCATTTCACCTTGTTACTATTTTTCTTATCTCTACTATCTTTTTTTTTTAAATCTGATTTAACAATATTTCATAGTCCCCCTGATAAAATACTCTTAAACAATTTTAAATTGTTTCACAAATATTTTCATAAACATGGTTAACAATTCAATTTGTTTCCATTGTCCAAAACTTCGGGGACATTTAAGTTTTGTAACTCTAAGAATAACTTTATTTGAAATGTTTCATCATTTGTACAGTAGCATCCTTGACAGCACTTTTTTAGCATTAAAACACAATTGGGAATTGATTTCTTTAGTGTATTGTATTTACTTTTCCATACCTGCTGCCATAGGGCCAAAATATTGAAGGACATATAAATCACCAGTTTTCTCTGTTGTTTTGGTTTGGAGGCATAGTTATGGAAAACAACAAAATCTAATGTCCTGAAGGTTTAAAAACCATGAGATTTTATCCAACAAAGTACAGCTCAACATAAACAGCAGAAAACATCTAATAATTTGCACAGATAAATGCAACATCCAGGAAGAACATTATTGGAAAACATGAATATAATTTTGTCCTCTTACATGTACATAGCCCTCTTTACAACAATAACGATTATGGATATGCATATAAAGAAAGAAGGTTACAGAACAAGCATACACAAATCCTTGTATTGTAAAAAAAAAGTATGCTTAGATATGCCAAGCTGGCACAGACAAGTCCGAGTAAAATAGTGTCATAAATTGTTCTGATATTACAAAATATAAAAAATACAAATGCAATTATATAGGATAACAAAGACTGAAGACAAAGTCTCAAAGCACAAGAGAAGCCACAAATGCTCTAACAGAGAAAACACGGCTTCATGGTGCCAACAATATGCCCAGTGACAATTTGGGCACCTCAGTCCTTGAGCCAATGACCATAAATACGTCCTGATCAACAAGATTTTTCATAAATCTAAACTATAAGTTACTTTACAGCTTTTCCTAGAACCTGAATCCAGCAGCTGGAGAGAGTCTGTGGGTTGTAGGTATAGAATTTTGCTGTAACTCTCATATGAATTTTGACTGGAAATGGTGAAGGATATCTCTAACTGAACTGTTCTTTCCATGTTAACCCCTTTTCAACTTACTGCCATGTCTAGAAAGCAAGAATCTAGTAAAATTAGTAGGGGTAACACGAACATCATGTTTATTTGTCCTTCCACATTTCCACCCATGGTGGTTGCAGAGTTCGTGTTCTGAATCGCAGATGAAGACCAAAAGTAAAATGATGTCTGTCTCCTTAAAAAAGCACGGGTCATGTTATAACGCTGTGTTAACAGTACATTTCGTGATACCTGCCTTACCAAAGGGAAAAGACCTTTCTAATGGTCTTTTGGTATTAGAGTAGGACTGGTAGAAATTATACGTATTGTTTTAGTACACCATCTGTAGTCCAAGCAGTACAGTCCCTTTGGGTATATAGAAAAGAGTGAAATATCTTGCAGATGTGATTAATTTCTGGCAATTCAGGTAGCTTTCTCCATCAAATTGAGTCTGATACAGAAAGATAAAACTTGGTGGTTTTGTGTTGGTTTTGTTTTTTTCTCATTTGTTCCATGAAAGGGCTAGCACAATAACAATGAAATTCATGTCTAAGCTGAACCATTTTCTCAGCATGCTATCCTTCAATATTCCTAGGTGGCTTCTTTAGAGAAGTGGCATACTATTCATGGATTTTCTCTGACACGGGTGAATAAGCTAGACTTTCCTCAAATAAGCTATGGGATCCTGTAGTTCCTTTCTTGGTGGATTTAACCTAGCTGACTCATTATACACAGACAGATATACTCCTTTCCATTACATTGAACTGAATCATACACTGTGGCACTACATGAACTTTAATGATGCGGTTTTATCAAAGCCACAAAACATTCAGCTTTCAGACCTTTTGGAATATCTCCTGACTTCATGTCCATTTATAAAAAATCGTATAACACCAGGCCTTTTTGCCCATGTTTGTGGTGACAGGCTGCCAGCATAATGAAAAAATTCTTCTGATTTCATGAAACCTTATTTCTGATAGATCTTCTTTGGCAAATTAGTGAATTTTTTCCTGTCATGAAAGGCAGGCAGATGTGGATAGGTTAACAAATTCATAGACATGTTGCTAGAGACAAATCTTTAAAAGCGGGAGTTTTACATACCATGGATGCTATAACAAGTATGCTATTTCTCCAAACAAAAAGGTGCAATTGATCTGTCTTGGGGAAAAGAGTAAAACACTGTTTAATGCCAGAAAAAAAAATATATATACTTTGTAGCCATGTTTAATTATTATGGGAGAGATTCAGAGCCCATGGAAATCAATGGAACAATTTCAATGCACTTTTGATCGGGCCCATAAATAGAATTGCTTTGTGAATCACTGTATTGCAGCAATTCAATACAAACTGCTTCAGAGGATTTACTGAACTTCCAGAGAGGAAGTGCTGGAATTTCACAGAAAATAAAGAAAAACTCCCACATGTGATTTGGATTCTTGCAGGGTGTAGCATTCAGAATGCAAGAGAAAGAAAGAGTGTGGTTGGTATTTTTTCAGGGATTAATTACTTTGGCATTCCTTGTGCATAGCACTGCTTCCCTGCTACCAGGATCCATTGGTAAGAAAGCTACAATTTTTCTCAGGAGCCATGCTGGCTGCTAGACTGACAGCTCAGAAGAAACCACATCAGTCCTATGTGGGGAGTGTAGGTAAAACCACTGCTTACGGATATCTTCCAGCTGAGATGGGTGGCGAGTGAGTGGCTGTTGTTTACTCAGGGTTTCAGGGTCTGCCTTCAGGCTTCTGGACCAAATGAGAGTTTACCCTGTGAGCCATGGCAGATCCCAGGAGTAAAGGCTCTCTTCTGCTTTTCATGTCTCACTTTCTTTTCGTGTTTTCATTACAAACCAAAGTCTCCAAGCATTAAATTTATCTTGAGGATAGAATGAACTTAGAAATGAGCAGAACTATAGCCAGAATGGGGCATCTTCTCCTTGGCAACACTACCTAATCTCCCTGAAAACTGAGTACAGATGACACAGAGAGGAGAGCGTGTCAGGGCACGGAACTCTTTGCTCTGTCAACTTGAACAGCGCACGTAACTTCTCTAACTGTTCCAACACAAACCTCACTCTCAGCTCTCTGCCTGCAGAACAGACCTGCCTGAGGGAAATTCAGGTCTATAATATTTCTTTTTCATTTGCATGAATATGCTATTTATTTATTCACGCATACCTATTCAAATGCTTAAAAACCAACAAAACCTGTTATTTTTTCCATGTTCTTAAGTTTTATCCCATCTACCTCTGGGTATTTTGTTTTGTATTTCCTTGAAACCAGATCTTTTGTTTCTGTGCAAGACCTCTGGGCACAAAAGAAGCAGCAAGGATGGGAACTTTTCCTTCTTTTGACTGTATTTGTTGCTTAGCTTTGATTGCATGTGGATTGTTACTATCATATTAGCTGGTTATGCTACAAATACTGGTCTCCATGATGCAGTATATCAATTAGTAGTGACACAGGACAAAGAAATGTGTGTTCATTTTTTTTTACTTGGCTACCCAGGAAGGTTCGGGAATTCCAACCAATTTGCCTCGTCTTTCCCATTCCTATTTCATGTACAGATCATCAGCAAAAAGTGAGTGGTCTCCCCGTCTGAAACCAACATACGTTTGACTTTCCTGTGTTGGGGATAGGATAAGAAACAACATGGAAAGCAAAGGATGGCCATATAAAATCAGATGCACAAAAAGAAAAAAAATCTCAGTGCAATGGTCAAGTACTAGAAAGGAGTCAGAATTACTCATGAAGGCAGCTGAAAGAAGGACAACCTACTATTATGGCATGATTACTTTCACAGCTGGTTCCAGAGTATGACCAGCAATACACTGCATGTACCAGTGTTACATCTTCTGAGAGGATGAAATGCTGCAGTCAAAGGAGGATAGGAAAAGATGCATCAGGGTCAAAAGGAAATCCATGCCACTGTATCGAAGGCAACATTTTTCCTTGCTCATGTTTATTGTATTGCTGTCCATGCATGTTTGTCATACTTTCTTACTGATGATTTTAGGAAATATTAAAGAGAAAACGAAGCTCTTTTATCTGCCTTATTTCTCTGCCATACTAAATCTAATGAGGTAAAATTCAGATAATATACAAATCACACATAGTATCTTTTGAGATTTTAAACACAGACCTAAAGCAATGAATCAAAAACACGGCCAACAACACACGAAAACTCCGTGCTTGTGTTGTTAGTCATACCTTCTAATATTCTGCAAAATTCTGTTGTTGGGTGGGAGGGACAACACACCATCTTTCTGTGATATTCTGTACGCAAAGAGCAGTCAGATTTTTCTGCTTCAGACAAATTTATTTTCTACGGAGAACAACAGTAGCTGCAGCAATGCTGCAGAAATAGTAACAAGAGCAAGGTGTTCTCTGTGAGAACCTGTTGTAACCCCCCACAGCTAGCAAGTTACATAATTGCAAAAAGTCTTAGTTACTTCCATGTAGGATAAACATGCCAGCCCAGCTAGAGGTTATATGAAGACCACTAAATTCACTTTGAAAGACAAGAAACATTCAGGCTCATGGCCTGCCTTTCAGAAGAGAACAGAAGGCACAGCCATTACCTAACTGTGAAATTTTTTTTTTACTTCATTCAAGCATATTTATTGATACAGCACATCCAAAAAAAACCAAAAAACAAACAAACAAAAAAACACAACCAAAGAAACTCCCCCACAACCAAAAGAAAGAGTATTACTTCATTCTCCTTATCCTGTTCCAACAGTCAGAGTATGTTTAGGAATTCCCTGTTGGGTTTCTCCACTGACTGACACCTCCAGCTTCCAGATGTCCAACTTTCTCAAGATTTAAACTGGAAAATTTTCTGACTGATAACATAGAGCCCCAGGTCTAGTGCACCCTTCTAATGAATCAGTAAGGAAGGTTAACAAAGTGATCTCACTGCATGTGCAAGAACAGAGAAAAACTCTCTGCTTGCCAGCAAGTCAAAGATCAGACGAGTCTGAGGCAGGACACGTGGTTGCATAACACTGCTCTGGGTGGTTATGTCACACTAGAAAAAGGATCTGACAAATACAGGAAAACATACACACGGAGGGTTTATGATGGGTCCAAATAGAAATAGTGAAAGAAAAGGAGATTTACTGCAAAGTTCAAAAACACTTTTCCTGTTATTATTCCCTCTATATAGCTCTCCTGTAGCTCTTATTAGCAATAAGACATTGCTAATATTGCAGGCTAGAGGGATTGGGTGGAAGAGGAGGGCTGTTCCTTCACAAGTTTAATTATTATTAAATGATTTATTAAATTATTAAATGATGAGAAGGTAACATTTGAAAACTTAGGAAATCATATAACATATCAAATATATATTCATACTTTTAACACTTGTCTTCATTAAATGCAGCCAAGCTCAGGTTCCTAAGTAGAGAAAAACAGAGGAATTGTTACATTGCTATTATTAGGATGGGAAAACTACATCATATGATAATAACAGTGGTGAAAGAGTGGAACAGGATGTCCAGAGGGGTTGTGAATGCTCCATCCCTGGAAATATTCTGGGTCAGGCTGGATGGGGCTTTGAGCAACCTGGTCCAGTGAAAGGTGCCCCTGCCTATGGCAGGGGCTTGGACTAGATATCTTTAAAGGTCCCTTCAACCCAAACCAATCTGTGCCTCCCTGTGAAAATTAAATCACAAAGATGACCAGGACTCTGAGCTCATGTATTTATATCATAACCAGTACTGCGAAGGTTCAATTCTCCAAGTATCAAATGAATCATACTGCCACTGCTTTTATTTATAGCATGAAAAAGTATTCAATGCTGTGCAATTATTAACATTGCCTTTTCTCCACCCTGCCTCCAGTAAAAGGCTAGTTTCTTCAGTCTTTCATTTCACTAGCTTTGCAATTTGTCCTGCAGTGAGGCTGCTACAGTAAGCAGCACTAGAGAGCAGCTCCAGCACCCACTCTCTGGGGTTACTCACCATCTTTTACATGGGGAAAGGGAAAGGGACAAATGCAGCTGAGAATCTCAGGTTTCAGAAAGATCAAGCCAGCCGCAATTACCATTACATTCATTTGCTAAATCATTCAGTTGAGATTATAATTACCCTAGGACAACTAATTTTATTCATTAGAGCTCAATTAAATTAATTTGAAATTCAAGATAGTAGTATTGTGGTAGTACAGCCAGATTAAAGTTGAAATATAATATCTCCTGATTATTTTCTCCTGATAGAATAGTTTTATTTACACAGAATTAATATACAGGCATCTTCTTTAGCAGGACAGTGAAATTTTACAAACAAAACTTTGGATATTTTTAACTGGAGTCATCATAAACAGACTTCATTTGACGATAAAATGGAAACCCATAAGTTTCCAAAAAAATAATTTCATGGTAAATGTCTTCTTAATGTTATTACCGAGAATATTTTCCTTTTCTGACCACAGGTAACTTGCTCCATAGTCCTTATCCTATAATCAAAGCTTACATATGACTAGCCTTATTCAGTCTGAGGTTTTTGAAGCACTCATCCTTTTTACAGCACAAAACTGTGGCAGAAAGAAGCCTCCTGCCGCAAAACAGGTCTTGCTGTTCCTGAGCTATTTTAGACACATGTCGGTCTAAAATTTTCCTAAAGATCTTCAGCAAGAGAAATTTCACAGTACATATCACAGCACTTCGTTCTTCTTAACAGAGCTGCCCCTCAACCGGCAGGAAAAACAAGGGACTAAAACTGCATCTCTGCAGGGTCATTTATTACCAACTTGTCTTGGTAGCCTGTGTGATTTGAACTGAAATCATCTCCATCCCCGTTGGCGTCTGTGTTTAGGACTTTATTGTGCATTTTATAAATCTTCATGTTGTTACTTTAATTAGCACAGGAACTGCCAGCAAAGCCAAGCCACATCTATTAACATCCAGCCAGGCTTCCTTAGGCAGGATTCTCCCTTGGAAAGTAGTATTCCTGTCACACTATTCATGATTAACTGCTCAGGATTTCTGTTCACCCAGGGAACAAGTACATCTTCACGCTAACTAAGTTTGGAGGAAAAATTCTCCTTTGGTGAATGCAGCTCCCTCTGTTCCCAGTATCTTTGTAGTAACTTTGTATCCAAATGTAGAGAGCCACATCTTGTGTAATGAGAAAAGTTTGATTTGATGCCAGAATGCTTACGAACCAAAGAAACTATTAAATATTAACCATAACTGGGGACTTAACTATTGAGCAGGGTCTGGTAGTTTCCTCCCAAAAGCAAAAATGAAGCTGTCCCTGAAAGCCTGGTGGGGAGGAAGCAATTACTGCCTCATTGACTGTTTAAGCTGAAAGTCTGCTTAAAAATTAGGTTTTCAAAGACATTTTTTTTTTTAAATTATGAAAAGCTTTCATATAAGACTATGCTATTTGTACTTCATTGAAGAATACATCCAATGTTACTAAATCCCAATGAGATTAGGGGATATCTTGTTCATGCCACCAGTCAACCAACAATCAAATCACAAGAGGAACAGAAAGCAGAGTGATGACAGGCCTCTGCAAGAAAGACAGCTTCCAATTCATCACCAGTACAGCCGCTACGACTTAAGCCTTAAACCCTTTGCCAAGGAAGGAGGTTTAACTTTCTTTAGAGCTTTAGTGAGATATTTTCATTCCGTTTTAACTAAAGGTATTTTCAGCATTTCAACTGAAGCCACAAATTATCTAAATCATGTGTTTCCATATTGCCTGGAAAAAATAAAACAGGAATAGGCTTTCATTCAAAATTAGATGTGCATTGATCTATCTGTCACAAGACTTTTTGAAGGTGTGGGAGTTTTTGGTTTTTTGTTTGGTTTTTTTTTCTTAATATGGAGTTTAAGTACATTCTTTGGTTCTGTAGGGCTTAATTGAGATTACTCTCATTTTCTCGTAATTTTTTTACTAAAGCTACGTGACTAAAGAATTGATGATTGCATCTGCTAGCTAGTCTAAAAGGTGAGAACCATTAAGAATTACTTTGCCTTATCCTTTCTTTTCTAGAATGTGCATTTTCGGTCATTCAAGAAAAAATTACTTTCCATTTATAAACTTGAAATGCCCCATTCTACCCCACAAAAACATGATTAGAAGAGCGGACTAAGAAGCATATGTATTCCCTTGTTTTACTTTGCTTCAAAAGCAGATAATCAGGATTAATTTTGCTGCAGAGCAGAGTCTTTCATGAATCCATAAATTCTATTTTAAATCCAGTGAACATTCATTCCAAATACTTTGGTTTCCTTCTATGATTTAAGCATTATTTTATTTCTTCAGTAACGTACACTTGAGTATAGCCTGTGCTGTGCTATAAGATCACCTCCTGCTTTCTTATATCAATGCTTTCAAAGCTTGAGAGCAAAAGGAGATAACTCTATTTTGCAAGAATCTATTGTATTTCATTTGCAAATAGTTTTCTTAATTTCTGCAGCAGCCAGCTCTTTTCCTATAAACAAACATACAAACAACACAATCAAATAAAACCTCCAAACACAAACAATCCACCTGAAATGAAGTCCTCAGACAGTTGCCTTGCATGGTTAAAGTATGCAGGTTACTTTTGAAGGATGTGTGTTACATTGCAGAATATGTCTAATTAAAAATTCAATGACTTCAGATGTTGTATCATGGATCTCACATCTGAGAGTAATTTACTGTATTTTTTCATGTAAAGACAAATCAAAAATTAGAAACTGGAGTTAAAGTAGTGCTCTACTTCTCCAAAAGTGACCATTTGTTGCTAAGCGTAATTCCTTATCTGAAAGGATTGCTAATGACAAAATCACTATCAAATGGAATGCCACCACAGCTTCCATTAACTCTCTGGGGAAGCTGCTAAAAGACTTTCAGTTCAAAAGATTACACTACCGATGAGTTTCTGAAGTTCTGAGTTTTATCTGAAAATATACACATAGAAGTATATTTTACAGAGGCTGCTGCCCCAAATGTCCAGATACAGAATTCAGGTTTTTTTATGTTACTCTTTTCTTATGAAAATTTTGCTTTAGAATTATGTCCTTCTGTGGATATGTGGGAATAAATTTGGTAAAATCCAGTCCATAAGTACTGTGATAGAAAGTAACAAGGAAAAACTCACTTTTACTGGATGTATTTTCATATCAAGCTGGAAAAATCAATGTTGAAAAAATCCACCTTCTAATTATACATGCTGTTTACAAGATTTTTACAAAACTGATTTTTTTTTACATAAAAATTGCCAGGTAATTAGTTCTAATGCAGCTATGGATCTATATTCTTGCAGTATACTATCACAGAAACACTAAAAGTAGAACAAGAAGGGTATTCATGGGGTGTACTGATTTAGCAAGGATTCTTGAGATATTTCCACTCTGGCCTGAACCTGAACCCCAGAACTACACCCTAACAAATTCTATAAGATTCAGTGAAGAGTACAGCATGTAAGGCACACTTAAAATCCTAACTCACTATGCAACAAGGCAGGAGAAAATCAAGCTCATGATGGAAACTAAGGATGAGTCTGCCACAGACGCTACAGGAGTATGTTCAGAGCTGTATAGAAGATAAGAATATTTTCAGTCATCCATTCTACCTTGCCCTTTGCATGTTAAAAACTGCTGGGGAAGGGAGCACCAGACAGGAAGGGAGAGATCCTAGCAAGGAAATTATATTAGCTAAGGGCTATATGCAAAGCATAAAACACAAAATCCAGATAAAAAGAAATGGAGCAAAATGCAAAGCAGTATTTTTGCCATAGGGAATACCACATAATTCACTAGAGAAAATGGATTACATGGCCTGACAACAGTAAGGGGATGCCAGAGACTGTTCTCATAGCAGAACTAAGCTATAATTGCTGTATTGTTATAATTTTTATTGGGCAAAAACTTGCAGCTTTCACTCAGTCAGCTCTCACATTAGTGCTACACAGCATTTAACAAGTAATTTCAGCCCCCATTCTCCATTTGAAAAATCTGGTGTTACTCTCTATGGAAACTTTTGACCTTCCTGGTTTAAAGCACTGTCAGACATGTCAAACAAATTGCTGCGATAGGATTTGCCATGGAGTCAGAGCTGCTCTTTCACTTTAACACCATGAAAAGAGTAGAGATGTGCATGTCTCAGATTTGAAGTATCATTTCATCCTTTACTCTAAGGCATGAGACTGGCAAGGAAGGGGAGAAGACAAGCCAGAGAAGTTCTGGAACTGGTGAATACACCTGTGATATATCCCAGCACATCTGGTAAAAAATGGCAAAGGTGGCAAAAAGAGTTGGTAAGTTGCGCCAACCCTTTTGGTCACTCCTTCCCCAGCAACCATAGCCATGTGGGACCCTCCACTGGCCCAGAAGTAATATATTTTCAACTGGAAACTTTTTAAATTGTCACTAAGATCATTTGCTTTAAATCACTGAGAAATCAATTGTGTTGACATACCAGTATTGTGTTCCTCCAGGGCCTCCTTAGTGGCTATCATGTCCTTTCTCTTGAAACACATCATGAAAATAATAATTCAGATGCCAAGTGATTACCCTCCTGGGGTTTCTCAATTGGTTTCTCCTGTCTTTTTAAAACATTACTAATTGACATGAATTTTCTCATTACTATCTCAGCAGTTTATTTGATGGACACTTCACAAGGAAATATCTACAAGAGAATTTTTTGTTTGTTTTTCATGAAGTGCCTATAGTTAAATAGCTTCAGGGGAGTGCCACAGAGCAAAGCGCTGAAACTTGAGAGTAATGCACTCAGATCCCATGTTTATGTAGGGTAGGGGTTGTGGTCACATGCACCTCTACAGCACTTGTCCGTATCCCCAGCAGTGGAAGCCCGGTCAAATAGCAGGTGAATTTTCCCGAGACACAATCTTCTTTGATTATTCCAAAACCTTAGAGTGCTGTAGCACAACACTATTATTGCATATCAGATATCCACCTTCTTTGGGTACAAAGATCTTGGAAAGCTCAATATTTAATTTAAATCTTCCCTTAATGTTTAAAAATACTGAGGAAAAAATTCTGCAACACATGGTTGTGTCTTGGTCCTGTTTGTTCTCTAAGCACACGGTGATACACCACTTTCTCAGGGTATCCTGCAGCTCAAAGTTCTTTCTGCAAAGATTTACCTGCAGTTACAGCAAGTATCTCATGTAGCCTCTGCTTGACTTTCCCTTGGCCAAAAGGAGCTACTGAAGGATTTAATTCATGTGGTTCTTTGTGTTATTTGACACTGTACCTTCCATTTATTTTTCAAAAATTCTTACTGAAGCAGCTTACATGGTCTCACATTCACTAACTTCTCTAAGCAAACACATGATCACTGGAGACTTGCCCAAAATCAAACAGGAAGATGGCATCAAAGCTGTGAGCTCTGGCTACAATGTGCTGTACTGTGTTGCTTTGTTTCAGTGGATGACAAGGGTAAGAGCATCGAAAACCTGATGATTTCTGGTTGTAGCCTACGGCACCTGTTTCCTGTAGCTATGTCTTTATTCAGTAGTCTCCAAAATTCAGAACAGTCAGTACCCATTTCGTTATCTGAGATAGCACTTCTCCCCATATACAGACCATACTGGCATTCTACATGAACAAGTGAAGCTGAACATATTCGGCCTGTCTCAAGCCACATCTTAAGGCATTAGATAGGTAAAATCCACAGAGGGAGCATGGAGACACACTGGAGACACTCAGCTCCTTCCCATTCCCTTGCATCTTGGCCCCACATGGTTGTCATAGAAAAATAGGAAGTCGTCCTTTCTCCTACTCGTGTAATTGGAGCTGGAAGCATTTTAGCTCATTTTTGTCTGCTTATTGGTGGGCGACTTTGAAGTGGGAGATGCAAAACTAGATAAGCAGAGAACAGAATGGCTCCATCCCTTCCTTTGAGAGGACTGAATACTTGAAATAACAAAAAGAGATATTCAGCACAGAAATCTATCTTACTGACTATTTCAATATGCCGATAGGAAAAGGAAACTGTTCTCTGCTCCTTTCTCTTTCCAGCTACAAGATAATAAATAATGAATCCACCTGTTCCTGCTTTTACTTACCTAATACGATTTGAAGAAAAATAACAGGGTCATGCAAGTCACCTTTCGTTGCCACATCTGGACTGGACTGAGGTTAACAGCATTTTTACTATTCACGTACACTACATATGCCCACAGAGAAAGGAAGATGTGGATTGCAGTGGACTACTTTAGATACGGAAGCTTCTCAAAGATAATTTTGTTCTGTTACATTGTTCCTTGAGCCTTTTCTCCTCAGTAATGTAGCATGACATTGCCATCAAATGTTAGTACTGTGCCAAAAAAAACGCCTTTGGGAATGCAGTGCCTCATCTCTATTCTTCCTTTCTTTTAACTCCTGTGCATTCCAGAGAGTCATTATGGTGATTCTTTCCTACAGTTCCTCTAGTGACTGAATATGTAAGGAACATACGAGGAAGTTTCAAGCATTGTGTATCTTCTGGGAAAATGTTGGCATTGGCTGTATACCTCATATTTTGCATCCTTAACTCTAGCATAGTAATTTAAAAGCACTCAAACACAAACCCTGTTTTTTTAGTAACCAATCTGTGAAAAAACCCCTAAAATCTCATCCCATATAACTGACTTCCCATCTGTATAGCAGGACCAGATCCTTAGGAGAACAGAGATAACTGCTCCTTGAGTTCATGCAGTAACTGACATCAGGAATAGCTGTTCCTAAAGGCAATCATTCGGTAATTTGCTGGTACATTTCACAGCCATTTGCTTATACCACAAGAAATTTGCCCCTCAGGCATCCTGGGTTCTGCAGAGTCTGTGAACAAATCTCTTTTTAAGAATCTGGTCCCCCTATTTCCTCTCCTTTCAGGTCCATGAATTCTCCATATTTGGCTCCAAATTTTTACACTTCTGTATTGAAGCAGTTTGGGTTCTTTATTTTTCTTGTTTGGGTTCTTATTTTCTGTCCTGTTTTTCTATACTACAGCAGCAACTTTAGCAGGCCATTGAGAACAAATAAGAGCTTGCCTCTGTGTTCCACTGTAATAACTAGGGTGAACAAGAAAAGGACAGAAGGGTCTCCCAGACTGCAAGGCCAGTGCTGAGCTGTGGTGGCAATGCGTGCATAGCCCAGTCCATCACTGCAGAAGGGCACTGTGGTGAAACGAGCCCTGAAGTGGTACAGGTTCTTCCAAGACTTTACCTCAGAGTCCCAGCCACAGACCAGTTTATGACAGCTCAGTCAAATGACAGCACATCTGCAGAAACACTTCACGAACCCACCCCTAAATTCTAATGGGAATCACTCCTTCAGTCAATCACCAGCAAGTCCCTGTTTCATTGTACAAAGGAAGCAAAGAGGTTGTCAAATAAATGCCTGGGAAACTTTGGGACAGAAAGAACTATGACTTTTTTATCCTTAATCCTCTTCAAAATCCTTCCAAAAGACCAAACTGCTTGAGGTAAGGTTTCCTGACTTTTTCAGACATGAACTGGCACACAAAAATTTCAGCTGTAGGATATCTAAATTGCCGAAGTTTTTAGTAACTCAAAACAGGCTCTTACAAAAGTTTTAGCAGCTACCAGCTCTGCCTACAAATCGAAATACAGAGGAAATACATTTAAGTGTTGAGAATAACAGCAGTATGGCTGTAGGACAATTCAGTCTGATAGTAACAGTGAAGCTATAACCAAGTAGACTGTATATACAACAGCTGAGATGAACTCCAGTAAAACTTTTATGCCCTACCATAACATCATCATTTTCTTTTTGCTAGATGTGTCAGAGAAAAATGCTACCTAAAGCATTTGGAATTCAAAACTAGAAGCCTCAGAGATTGCTTTTGAAATGTGAAGGTGTGTGATAAATCTGTCAGATAGTTCTGCAATTTCTAAAAAAGATGGATACGCCTTTTGTGCACATGTGCAGGAAAGATTCCTTTTGCCCACCCTACATAAGCTTTCTCTTCTGCTAATATGCTGCTGAACACTGGCATTAAATACTTCCGTTGGCTAATGGGAAACAGAAAAACCACTACAAAATTTAGAGACTGAAGAAAAAGCAGCATTTCATACCAGTAAGTGAAATTACAATTTTGCCTTCATCTACTGTCAAAGTTAACAGTTGTATTGTGCCACTAAACAGAGATGGCTGCATTGAGAAGCACAGAGAGCAAATACTAATGTTTGTTATTTAGCACAAATAACAAATATTTTGTTATTTAGATCATTCAAGCAGAATTTAGCTTATCAATTATTTTTCCCAATAATGTCTTCTACATTGGAAAACATCTCACAAAATCAGAATGAGTGGAACTGCGTAAGAAGAGACAGCTTTTACCTTGCTCTCTTTCGCTTATAAGTATCAGGATATTAAGTTCTCTGTTACAAAACATTGCTGTTCACTTGCATCACAGTTGGAAAGCATAAACAAGCTTCAAAGCAAAAATATTTTGTAGAATTTTTTCTTTTACTCTCTTTAATTGAAAAAATTTAACCACCATGGAACAACACAATATACTGTAGAACTCCTATTAAGCATCAATAAAACTGCTTTGCTACAGTAATACAATAGCAAATAGGATTCAAAAGAAGTAATCTAATTTTTATCTAATTCTAGTAATTTGATTTTATCAGACCTTACTTATAGCTGTGGAAATCAGTCATACCATTTAAGCATTCTACTTCACAAGTCAGCATAAATTGAAGTACTTCAGATTCTTCCTTGAAATTTTTCAGATGAGAGCGAATAAAAATAATTTTAATCTATCCTGACCAAACCATTACTTTGTGTACTCATCCATGACCCTCAGGATTTTTGAATATAAAGAACAGCTACTTCGCTCTTGTACTTATAAAGTAATAGAAATAGTTCATCCTATCCTGGGGTATGCTGTGCTCTCTTGCTATGAACATTCAACTTTTGTGGGGGTTTTTTCGGTTTTGGGGTTTTTTAATCATAGGAATAACATGCCAATTCAGTTAGCCAGCCTTTAAAAGGGCTTGACTCTTCCCACCTACTGCACTCTTCCTCACACAGTCCCTGTGTGTATAAGTGAAATGGTCATGAATGCTGACATGCTTTTTCACCAGGAAAGATATATCTGTCTCTAACATCAGGAGAAAAATAACACACAGAGGTTTTACTGGAGTGAGAAACTGGCTATTGAGAACTGGTTACACAGATAACAAGCAACCCTGTTTAGGTGTCCACCTACCTGATTCAATTCACGGTAAGCTCCTGGTTTCCCAGAGCATTGCACACCAGTGTATTCTCTCTCTCATATACCTGAAAGGTCCATAGCAATATCTGTTGTGGAACAAAAAATCAAGGCTTTTTAGGAATTGTAATGGAACAGGAACTGTCTTTCTAGGCCAGTTGTTTAGCCAATCCAGCTTGCAAAGACCATGAGTCCTGAAACAGAAAGCATTAAACAGCAATGATGACAATTACACTTTTGATTTACTCAGCAGGTATTTTTTAGTACCTTACAGAGGTCACAGAGGATTTCAGTGCCTTTGAGAAATTCTACAGTAAAGGTCTTCTTGATGAAAGGTAGCAGGGGAAACAAGCCAACTTTTTGCATGAATGTTTTAAAAAAAAATTTGCAGCCCTTTAGTCAACAAATTTAAAGGATCTTGAAGAGAAAGATGTTGGATCCACTCTATAGAAATGAGGGCGTTTATTCATGGTGTCATAACATGGTGTCATATCAGAACCAGGTAAAGAACATGCATTTGATTTCTAGCCTCTCTTGTACCACATAGCATCACCTATTCAATTACAAAATATTTTAATATGTACTTAACTATTTAATGATGTCATAGTTGTTTTGAACATTCATGGAAGATTATACCACAGAACACAGTATTTTGAAACTAAGCATCAGTAATTAGGTGTAGTGGGTTGACCCTGGCTGAGTACGAGGCACCCAACAAAGCCACTTTGTCTCTCACCTCCAAAGCTGGACAGGGAGAAGAGAATATAACAAAAAGTTAATGAGTTAAGGACAGGGAGAGATCACAAACCAAATACCATCTCAGGCAAAACAAGACTCAAACTGGGGATATTAACTGAATTTATTACTAACAAAATCTGAGATTTTAAAATCTCTGATTGTAAATATAATCTCTGATAATGAGAAGTAAAATCAAATCCTAAAAACACCTTCCTCCCATGTCTGCCTCTTTCCTGGGCTCTTCCTTCTCCCCCTCAGAGGTACAGGATGACAGTGAATGGGGGTTATGGTCAGTTCATCACACACTGTTCCTCCCAGTACTCAGGGAGAGGAGTCTGTTCCAGCATGGGGTCCCTCCCACAGGAGACAGCTCTCTATGAACCTCTCCAGTGTGAGCTCATCCACGGGCAACAGCAGCTCTCCATGAACTGCTGTAAAGTGTGTCACTCTTCCATGGGTGCAATCCTTCAGGCACAGCCTGCTCCAGCGTGGCTCTGTCCTGGAGCTGGCCGGCATTGGCTCTGCTGGACATGGGAGAAGCTTCCAGCAGCTTCTCACAGAAGCCACCCCTGCAGACCCCACGACAAAAACCCAGTCACACAAACCCCATACAGCATTATTATCAGCTGCACATAACTGTAGTAGGCAGCAGCAATCTTGCATTTTGCAAATCCACCATTAGTTTTATCTTTTCTTTACAATACCAGAAGGAGCCCTGATACTCTGAAATATGCCAGACAGCATCCACCACAACCCAGTGCCTTTAGAGAAAGCGTTATCAATTAGATATACATTCCAATTGTCACAGCTAAGCAATTTCTTAGACTAAAGGGATTCTGAGTGATTTCATGGTACAGGAAATGATAGATAATGTAACACAGAAAACTTAAGACTGTCATTTGAGGTGTCACATAGCAATCAAAAAGATTTTACTGTCCACTTGAAAATATAAGAATAATCATGCAAGGGCTTCAGTGAAACAAAGATCTGTATGCCTCAGCATATAAAGGACTGGGGATTTGTACAGAAAAGATTTTTGGTTCCATGTATTTCGTTTTTTGCAAGCAGAACCCTAGAAACAGCAGTGCTCAGATTTAAATTGGATTTTGAGAGGGCTCTTTTTCCTGTGGCAGACAGTCAGAAATCCTGCTGACTGTCCAATTTACAAGAAACAGATGATGTCATTTTGATAAAGCTCCCTTCTAGGTTCACATACCCAAGTATTCAGAAAAATTCAGACTTTCTGCTTTCTGTGAAACATCTGAAAAGGTCAAGATCCCAAAGACTGAAGAGAAATAGAAAGACAAGAAATTAAAGTACAGTACTTATCAACTCTGCATTTTAACACTAATCTGTGTGAGTGCCTGTGTGTATATTCTGTTGTGTTCAGGAACATACCACATATATTCTTGATTCCTATAGGTATGAAACAGTAGGGTTGAAAATCACATGAACAGGAAAAACATTGCAATTGTAGTAAAGTATTTATTTATTTTAAAACATTATTACGTTGCTAGAACATTATTTCAAAATAAAAACCATAATATATTCATTTGAAACTAGGCTGTTAACCATATATATTTAAACTCTAATTTTCATACACATAGTGAAAGAAATTTGTATTTTACAAGTAGATATTTTTAATAGACTTTATGAAAAACATGTTTAAAAATAACTGTCAAAATCTGTCTCTTTAAATATACAAAATATCCCTGCTGTGCTGAAGATACCTCTCTTAAAAGCCAAAAATATCTAAGTCGATAGCTGAGTCCACATCAAATCCTACTGAATTTGATCCTACTGAAAACAGTAGTGACATAAAAATGTAAAAGCACTGTACAAAGTAAGTAGGGCCTTTGTTAGTCTCAGTACTATACCTATCTGCTTTTGTTTTTAAAATGTTTTATAAAAACTGCTATTATTGAACTTAATATCCTTTCCCATGTGCAGAAAAAAGTGAGCCACTGACATTATCTCTGTTTACTAAAATGTCTCCTTCTCAGAATTGTGAATCAAAGAATTCAAAGGGAATTTTACCACTTATTTCAATGAGAGCAGGATTGAAATTTTTCTTCAGCATATCATTTAGTAATCTCTCTTGGTTTTCCCCCTAGTTTTATAATGCAAAGTATTACAAATTCTTAAATACATTAACTGAAGAAACCAGAACTCAGGTACTTCATATTACAAGGCTGGTATGTGGATTAGTTCACTGTAAAACAGAATGTCCAATTAAACGAAACCCAATTGCAAATAATGCTGCATGCTTTTTAATCAAGAACCCTCTCTCTTCTCTTGCTTCCTCTATAGTCCCTTCTGGCATTTCTTCTGGAATGAGCTTTTTAAGAAGGTGCGGTATCCTGGATCATCCACATATTCATTCTTAAAACGAGAACTCAGTACTCTCTGCCTTTTCTTCTCTCCCAAGATAATATCTGCTCCATAAAATGTGTCTTCAAATCTCATGTCAGAAGCTGTAGACTAAAACCAGACATTAATTACACGTATGCACAATTTTTACCTTTCCATATTTTGCATGTTCTATTCAGTATTTAATTCTCTAAGTTTCTAGTGTTCCTTGGGAACATGTAACTAACATCTGTTGTTACTCTGGATTTTATCCAGGGATCACACAGTCATGCTAATTGTAGGTGAGAAAACAGTGATATGGAAGTGATGCAGCTGTTGGGCAGGTTTGATCCTAGCAGTATCATGTGGTATTCACCACCTTGTGTTACTCAGGAAAGTCAAGGTACTACGCCATGGATGCCTGAAAAGAAACCTGTGCACTACCTAATTTGCAAAGGATCAGGGTCACAGTTTGGTCACTTGTCAGCAAACTTAAAACAGTTGGGAATCCCCACTAACAAAGCAGTCAGACAACAAACAGCAAGCCGTTTGGGCAAAGTCAGAGGCAGAATATTTTGGACCAACTTTCACTTCTGGAGTCATGAAAAAGTTCCCAAGATTAAGAAAAACATCTGGAAGGAACTGGTATCTTTTACTTCAATAGACAGAAACAGTATCAGACTGTCTTTAACTTGCACTGTGTTCAGCAGGTGGAGGGGAAGGAGGAGTTGGGCATGCCTTGAGGACTAACCTACATATTTCTAGAATTTAAGGCACTAGTACAAAATCATACAAAGGTCTGAGCAATGGCTATGGTGTGTTTTATTCAGTTTAATGTTTTTAACCACGTTTAATGTTTTTAACCTATAGTTAACTCCCTAATGAAGTTAATGATGTAAAATAAACAAATATAGAAATAAACAGAAATATTGATTTATAAAAAATCAATTTTAAAAACAATAGCATAAACCCCATTATTATTCTCCTGAAAATGCAACAGTTTGCATTCTATAGAGCATGCAGTTAATTAGAGAAGCTTCTTCCATTTGGTCCCAAAACCAAAAACATGGCAATGGTATGCTTTCCAAGTCTAATAAAAATGCCATTAAATATAATCAGACAGTTCTTTTAACATTTTCCAAGACATCTATCTTAGCCGTAGTCAGGACACTGAAAGATTTTTGCATTTATCCCTAATTCACTGACAAAAAGTTTTCTTAACCCAGAATATCTGACCAGTGCACTCTGCTTTAGAAAGAACTGTCTTAAGACAGGTAAAAACAGTCATCTCCTCCAAAAAATGTATGGAAGAACTTCCCCTTTTCAACCTCTAAGTGTTATGCTCTCTGTGAGCTTCAACACTTTTCCACTTGGCATACATACATAAAAATGGCTAGCTGGTGGATATTATTCAAAACAGCAGGAAACCTTTAAAAAGTAGCAAATATTTGGTTTTAAACCAAAGACTAGTGAAATGCTGACAAATCCTGCCAGCAACTTTAATGAGTTTTGAACAGTTACATTGTTTCTTACAAGAAGTTAATTGCCCTTTTATTAAATTAAAGGCATTTAAAATCACAAAGATCTGAGAAGCTGGAGTTTTTAAAAAACTATACGTTATAAGCATACTGAGAGAATAGAATGTCTGTCAATTTAAATGTTTACTAACTTGATCATTCCTGATCTGACAGATGAACAAACACATCCCCTTTTAGGAGAAAAGAATTATGTCTGACAACAGCATTTGCCTGTACTGGAAGAACAACTAACCATCTCACTAGCAAATGGACACATCTCCTAACTGGGCTGATGTAGCCATTCTTAACAGTACAGGCTCCACAAAACATGAGTCAGTTTAAATCGAAAATCCAGAACAAATCCAAGTATTGTGTTACTGGCATTTTGAGCACATATATATATTATAAAGTTAGCATCAAAAAATACTCACTAAACGTGCTTTTACTCTCTTAGGAAGCTCTTCATCCAGTGTATATATTTCTTCTCTCTTCATTACTATTTGAGAACCATCTTCAAACTCCACCTAATTGAAAAAATTAGGTATTTGAAAATAAAGTAATAATTAACTCTTGCAACAAGTTGCTGGAAAAGTTTCCAGATAAAAATATATATGTAAGCAAAGAAGACTTACACACAGACATTTTGCTATCTGTTTTAGCACAAAATTAGGCTGAAACATAAAAAATGTTATTTCTTAGGAACTGCAACATATACTTACATTGAAAATAGTATCTAAGCAAAGAGACTTCAAAATCAGCACTGACATACATAATAAAGTAAAATTTGTTAGATTAGGAATGCTGAACAGTAACAAGACAGGCAACATTATTTTGCAGGAGTGACATATTAAAATGTCCTTGTGTCATTTTTATTTGTCTCTAATTTTTTTACTTGCTTCTAATAAATAAAAAATTCATTTTAACATCCTGTGATTCAAGGTTGAGGAAGACCATGTCAAAAGAAAGTGTGAGTGACAACTAAGGAAATACCAGTTAACAGAACTTTATTGAATCTGATAGAATTTCTTTTAAATGCTCTGTTCAGAAGATGAAAACCTTTATCATGCTTAGGTTTAGATTTAATCCAATATGAACCCCGTTAGCAGAAAATGAGAAAGGAAATGTAACTAGGTGTGAGGAATGTTAAAATGCTGAGGCTTTGAAGCATTTAAGCTTTTTCAGTAGCTGCTGATTTTTTCCTCTATTTTAATACTTCATCTAACAGTTGTGAATTTCAGCTACTATCTGTGACAGCAGTTTAGCTCCCACAGAAACTATAATTTAAAGTTTGGTATAAAATTAGAAGTCCCATTCTATATCCTCAGGTGATTTAATGAGACTATGTGAATGACAACAGCACACTTGACTAGAAGAATAAGCACAGATACAAACATAAGAGAACATTGACTTATCAAAAGCATTATTACAGATAAAACTGAAAAATCATGCATTTGAATTCATAAATGGACTGGGGTTTTAGTTTCAAATTAAAAGCTTGCCACGGCTGAGTATGTCAGATTAATATGTGAACAGCTGAAAAATCCAATACTGTATATCCGTTCTTGAAAGCCAGGATACAGACTATGATCTATTAACTTCTTTAAAAACAATTTTTTCACTGCAGCCAACAGGGATACACAAATCTGGAATGCATTTAAAATGCATAGAGCACACAGATGGATAACAAAGTCACAGGAGTCATCCTTACTCCTCTCTGCTCCTGTTACTAAACCCATAAACCCACTCTGTTACCAGTATGTTAGAGGAACTTAAAGGTCAATTTGCCTTACGCTTGTTTAATTAAATGATGGCAATCTAGGATGCAGGAACACTCTTTCTGGTATTCCTGCTCCTTCCTGCACATTACATTTGGTAATATTTTTGCATAATACAGTTGGTAATAATGTTTTTTGCATCCCCAGTGAAAACACTGGGTAGGAAATTAACTCTGCCACTCCATGTAATAAGAAAATCTCCTCTTAAATGGTCAATATATTTGTTTTTACTCGTAGTGTGCAGTAGGATCCAAGTGCTTCATACCAGAGAATCTGTCATGCTTGCAGTATGAAATATATTGCACATTTGCCAGAAGAGTAACTGGAAGTTCTTCAGCTATAATCCAGCATATCACTCTGGAAATAATTTGCCTAAACTTGATAGCAAACACAACAAGAGCTTCTCTAAGACCTTCAATAGTATCATGATTCATGCAAAATATAAGACCACCATCTCTAATAGTTCAAATTCAATTCAGACTGCAGATCCTATATTTCAAATCATCCATTTTATCAAGTAAATTATCTTATTTGGATTCTGCTGCTATACTGAGTCTGTATGATATGTTACTATCTTCATGAGATTTTTTTCTCTAAGAACATCAAAAATTAAAGCAAAAGCTGTTAGAAAGCAATTAATGGAGTGAACAGATAATTTAATGAACTCTAACTCAATTGTGAACCTCAATATCAGAAATCATCAAGAAATCAAATGTAGATCACATTAACAATCTCACTTGAACACCTGCTTCAGTGGCAGTTATAGCTCTGCTTAGGGACTGTGTAGGATACTGGCTGACAAATGTCAAACTCTCTGACACAAATTCTGGTGCATTGTGTCATAGCTCCTGCATGCTCAAGTACTGCCACATTTGGTACAAATGTCTGACGAACATGAGGAAAATTCACAGATTTTTCCAACTAGAACAGATTTGCCTTATGAGATCTAAGAAATCACACAAATGACTGGATAAGAGAATCTCAAAGGTGCCACACAGATCACACCAAAAGAAAATAAACCTCTGTGTGTGCGCGTGAGTCCTGGGAGCTTTCAGACATGGTTTAGGAAAGACCAGAGGAAGAACTACTAATAGATCTTGAAGTTAACCTTGCACCCTCCCTCTCATAAACTTTTTGTAATCTGTGGCCACATGGCAGCCTCCTCTCTCATCCTGCACACTGAAATACTTGCTTGTCTCTATAGTTCTATGTATTGCAATATGGACTCCCTCTCACCTTTAAACTTTGTCTTTCCCCCATGATAGGGGTTGTTAAATGCAACTTACAGGAATTTATGTTATGCTGAGGAACTCTAAATCTTGCTGAGCCTCCACATGCTTATCCATTTTCCTTAAACAAAACTGGTTTCATTATGTTGCTCAAGAGAGCTAAAATAAGACAAAGCTGTTTGTTTTGACTATGTCAAATTCCTTCAAATATGAAAGATAACAACATTCATCTAATTTACCTCACAGTATTCCTCAGAAGACCAGTTGTCCAAAAGATTAAATGATTTGAAGATTAATGTTACTACAGAAAAATAATCTTCATACTTTATAAAGAACTTTCCACCTTCACAACATAATACACCTGCTAAATATAAGGGAAGAGGTAAGATTTAGAGACTAGCTCAAAGCTTTAGGCATTTGACGACTTGAATTCAATTCCAAGTCATTGGCAAAGTGAGAAGGTCAATGCAGTAAGTAATTTAGCTTCCCTGTGCCTTAATTTATCTACAGATATAACAGTAAATTTGCCATTTTTGTACAGTAATGTGAGGCCCTCTGATGAAAAGAGTTACAAGAGTGAAAATGATTACATATATATAAAGGAAATGTATCTAGATTCTCCTTCTTTCAGAAGTGTTATTATTATTGTGATTGTTTTATTGCAGTTTCTACCATTCACTTGGGTACTCAAAGCTGCTGACTGATTTTTCTCAAAGGCAAGCCCATAAAAAACCAATAATTGTTACTCTGAAATCAGAAGTCAGCTTTTTAGCCTTGCCTTCACTGTTCAGTTCCCTTTTGCGTTTGCTGAGGATAAAATGTTCCTTAGATTAATAAATTCAAAAATGCCTCAGACAAATGAATGTTATGCTCTTCTTACTGTCCTCCCTTCCAATCACTTATGGAATGCCTCAGGTTCACTGCAGGCAAATACCAATACTTAATTTTATGTCATTAATTGTATAATTAGCTGACATCAAATAAAAGTAAATAACCTGCAGAAAATAACAAATGTTACCTTTCAATCTTAATGTTCCACCTGTTTACCTGAGTTCTTAGTAAGCAAGTGATTTTCTTGATTTTGTAAGAACAAGTGAAACCTCACTCCCAAAGAGTGCACAGCACTTGCTACTGGGTTAGAAAGTTTTACATATTAGTTAAAGTGTGGTAACAGCTACAATTAGAGTCCACCCTTCAGCATTCTGCATCTTTGAAGGTGCAGCTGGCCACTCCAATGCCAAATCCAATTTACAATAAAGATACCTGAAAAGCAAACGCATAGTAATAAGTACAGATACTCACCTGATACATGTGAGCTGTATTTGTTCCCAGATACTTTGCACCATACAGTTTTCCATCAGGCCATTTCACTTGGACAACCTCTCCCTCTGCAGGTGGACCCAGCCTTAGGCAATCTCTGCTCTATTTACAAAGAAGTATGGATTCTCAAATCAGTGAGTGAGCCACTGCACTAAAATTACCAGCAAGATGCTTTTACAGCTTGGTAATTGGAGAAGATTTATTACCATGCATGTTTCAAGTTTTATAATCCTGCTAATGGGCTAATGCTAATGTTAGCCCTTATGAAAATGAAATACTGACCAAAGAAACACTCTCTTTACAGCTTGATACTGCATTGGCAAGACAACATATGCATAAATCAGACAGCTATCAGCAACTGTGATACACTTCCACCAAAATTAATTTCTAACACACACTGAAAATAAGGAACACTAAAGTGCAATTGCATATGTGCAACACTTTCTCTCTTACACATCCCGGTAATCCATGTTTCGTTAACCACAGCACATTTTTGCTTCATGCTATCTTTGCTGACTGAAACATATGTGGATCAAACCATAAATGGTGAGAATGCCAATGAGATTTTTGTTTAGCTGACAGAGAAACACCGAAAGAATCCAAATGCTTACAAAATAAAATTAGGGGGAAATACTTTTTCTATAAGACATGAAGCATTTTTGTTCCAATGGTTTGGCCAACTTTTGTGCCTGACTTGTTGAGCATGTCAGAGCATGGTTTCTTTTGTCCCATATGTCTTGGTATGAACTAAATGACTCATTTTCAGAGCATGCCAACCACACACCCATACCAGCAGCTGCTCACATGAGGAAATAAGACAAAGGATCAGAAAATGATGTGTCATATCTGGGCTCACCAATTCTTTGGTCAAATACTGACCCTAACAAAGGTGTCTCTACTTCACAGTGACTACATCACAAGACCTGTCATGTAAATTAGTGCTTTTTGGTGGTATTCTCCTAGGTGTGAGAGGACTTACTCAGTGACCACAATACCTGAGCTCACTCATTAGTGATCTAGAATGGGAAAAGATAAAGACAAGGACTCAGGTATAAGGACTCAGTGACAAAGTCCTGCAGCACCTGGCACTATCTCAGGTTGCCACAATAGTATCACCATTTTCTTAGATTTACATAGAATAACTTAGAAATATATTTGTATTTTGAGTTGAACAATTCACTTCCAACAGAGGCCTATGATTGTCATGACAAAGAACTTAAAATGTGGGAGTAAAAATGCATTACAGTGATCCTCACTTGGACGTTATCTTGATATAATATCATTCTAGCCAAATTCAACCTTTAGAAACTGATTTTAATCACATGTATCTTAATCCATGAGTTTGATTCAACACAGGATAAAAGAAATTAAAAGTTGGATTTTCACAGAAACACTTTCCTGCATGTCAATACTGTCTCTGCCACCCCTCAGGTGCTGTGCAAAGGGGACAGCTTTAAAATATGCCCTCTGTGTTTGTCTGCCAAAGGTTGCTGTGACAAACACAGAAAGATACATCCTTTCAATGTCACCATATATTTGGAGTAGGTGGAATTACTGTATTATCTTTCCCAATATTTTCAGGAGAGGCAGGAAGAAAGGTGGAAGGACGGCTACTGCAGTGGAATAACTATGACTTCACAGGGGACAGGGATTACTAAACTATCACAGCTCTGACTATAAATTAAATTAGACTGTATTTTTAGTTGCTCTCTCCTCGGTGATGACTGTCAAAATGGTTATTGTCATTATGATACTTCTTCCGCTACCTATTTATTACAAAAGTGCATAAAGGAGTCTTGGCTAAGTGTCTTGAAACAAACTTTTAAAACGCATCATGGAATGGAGTAAATTTCCTGAAAACAAACAATCCAACAACATTGTCAAGCCTAACATTAATTTTCCAAGAACAAAAGCCCAGCATGAATTACTCCCTTTGCAACTTGCACAAGAAAAAAATATCTCACAGACTCTCTAGGATAGCTAATGGAATTGCTCATTTGGAAAATTAGAGTCCTCATGCAAATAACTAGACAAATAACAACCTCATTCTTCATGTATCATCACAATGTCTTAGTCTATGGAACAGTATTTGGGAAATTGGTACTAGTTTTTATTAATTTCTACCAGAACTCCTACCTTATATTTTCACAGGATCATAATCAATTGAGATTCTCTTTTTACTGCACAAATAATTCTTAAAATTTTTTTCTTGGGAATGATTAGACCCATTTCTTAGACTGACAAAATGGTAAAAATGCAACCTCACTTTTTTCCGTCATATAATGAAAAGTCAGACAGCAGGGTATGGCAATCCTTCAATATCCCCATATAACAGCTGTAAATAACATACGGTGCAGGCTCAATCTACATTCAGCTTACAAACCATGTACATTTCCCATACAATTACATAATGTATTTCCTTCTTTATAGAAATGGACAAATCGTGCCCATCTGTACTGAAAATACAATTCACTTATGTGTTCAGTTTCCCATTCCTGCTGTTGCACAGCTCAGAGCTCCAACTCCATCCATGACTAGCTATCTCTAAAGATTAATACTTCAAGGCCTCCCTGGGTCATTAATCCAGCAGTCAACAACCCACACAGTGAAAAAGTCTATCCTTAAGTGAAGAAAAATTCTGTGTTGAGGAATTTCCTGTATTTCAGTTGGTACCTGCTGTCTTTCATCCTGTCACTCTACATCACCAAGAAGTGTGTGGCTTCATCCTCTTTACTTCCCCCATCACGTGTTTACACATTTGGATAAGATCCTTCTGGGTCTACTGTTCTCCTGAACAGTCCCAGCTCTGTCAGCCCCCTCATATGACAGATGCTTCAGTTCCTCCATCACTTTCATATCCTTTTACCATATTTGCTCCTCTTTGTCCACATCCTTCTTGTACACAATAACTAGACACATTACTGCAGATATGGTCTCCACAGTGTTACGTTTACAGCCATTCAAAAAGATACTTTAAGAGCAAAACCTGTAAATAATAATAATAATTCTGAAAGTTTTCTTGTTTATTAAAGGTAATACTTTCAGGGTTTAGAAACATTTCTTTTGGAATTAATTATATACACTAAACTAAAATAGTAAGTAATCTATTTGCAATAGATGCTGGAAATATACGTTGAAATACTGGGGTTGTCTTCTACACTGTCACTAAGGAATTCACATGTACAGCACTGCAGATAAAGAAGATATTTTTTCTACTCTTCCTCTGATATTCCATTGTTTTTACAAGAGAGGTTGATTTGGTTTATTAAGGAGGGACAAAGAATTTGCAAGTAACAAATATAATTGCAGTGGCAGGTGATGGTTGACACAGACTAGGAACTGTGGAACCACACTAAGAAAATAAAAGGAAGACTGCATATTGAAGCGTGCACTGGAATCCAGGAACTTGAAATGTTGCAATATTCCCATAATTTGAATACAGCCACTGCACTTGAAGAAAGTATCTTCAAATATTTTCAAATGCTTTCCTAAATCAAGGCTAAAAGGTATAGATATTCTGGTCTAAGGTAAACATATGAACTATTGAGACTATTCTCCCAAGCTGTCAAAAACTGATGTACCTTGGATGCCTACAATTTTATTTCAATAATGCTTTCCCCGATCATTAGGTTATTAAATCAGCTATCTCAATCTCAATAATTATTTTTGAAATTGTAAGACTATAAGAGCCTTTGACTTCTTTTAGATTTGATCCAAGGGAGCCACACTGAAAACAAATATCTACCCCTGAACCTCTATATGGGCTTGGGGGAGCAGTGTTCCTTCCACTGTAAGCAAAGCCAAGGTTTGTGTCCACCTGATGAAACTGAATAGATACAAGTCTATGGGGCCTGGTGATACGCAACCTAGAGTCCAGAGAGAACTGGCTGGTGCTTTTCCCAAGCCACTCTCTATCATATTTGAAAATTCAGAGCAGTCAGACTAAGTTCCTGGTGACTATAAAAGGAAACATCACTCCTATTTTTAAAATGAGGAGAAAGTATTGAGAGCCTTTGAGCCTCACCTCTGTGCTTCAGAAGATCATGAAGCAGATCCTCATGGAAGACACATTAAGGCATATGCAATACAAGGACGTGATCCAAGACAACCAGCATGGCTTTGCTAAGGGCAGATCATGCCTGACTGATCTAGTGGCCTTCTATGAGGGTGTCCTGGTTCTGGCCAGGACAGGGTTAATTTTTACAGTAGCCAGGAGGGGGCATGGATAAGGCCTGGAGGTTTTTCTATACCACCTCATGTCATTGGTGGGCACAGGGAAAGAGACTCTCTTCTGGGGAGAAAGAGTTCCTTGCAGTCAGTGTGGCACAGGAAGCTGTCTGGTACTGTCTATTGTCAGGGAGGGCACAGGTCATTGTATCTCAAGAACTTGTTTGAAAATAGGAAAATGTGGCCCATATGGCATCTTTTAGAGGAAGTATAAACCCAACAGTAGACAAATGTTTAAAACTGCTGCAGAAACCAATAATATTCTAATAGAAAATCATCAATACTTGTCCATTCAAATCAGGGGTCCATCAGATCACCTGGCTCTTGTTAATGGTTTGGATGATGTGATCCCACCCTGACGCAAGAGAGGATAGATGAGTTGTGATGATGAAGATCCCCAACTTGATGCTGCAGTTGATAACTTAGACTAGTGTGCTTGCTTTCAAAGCTGCTTTTGCCTACCCCTCATGCTTTTGCATAAGCATTCTGTAGAACTTCTCCTAACAGGATGAACAAAATTGATATTCATTTTGATCAGATCAGAGTGGGAGATTAGTAAACTCAGTTCTCACATCTATGCTCTTTCAGTGGTCTTACTAGAGGAGAGAAGAATAAAACATTGCAAGGTAAAAGACATTTGCAATCCATAAGTAGCAAGTCTGAAGACCTTTCTCTAAAGCTGATGAGTATTTCTGAGAAATTTCCCTGAACATAGCCCTAAAAATTTATATATACAAAAAACCCCAATACAATAAAAACTGATATTTCTTTTCCTGTGTATGAAATGATAAGGCCAAGAACTTGGAAAGACGTTGAAGAAAAATAAAGGTATGGTATACAGTATTAAATGTGAGTATTATCTGCAAGTGGTTCCCTCTTCAAGATTACTCATGTTCACCACTAACTCATCTGAATAAGCGTAATTTTTTTTCTTATATCACTGTTTACAAACCTGAGGTTTACATTCTTCAACTGGCATTAATTTAAAGTAAATTTTTAGACAGGCAGAATAGCCTCCTCTTTTTCTGAACCATTTTGTTCTTTTGAAACTAATTAAATAATTTTAAAATCTATCATACCAATAACATTCTTCCACCCACTTCCCAGGGGGATGACTTTACAAAATTGGTAACACGGAGCAGTCAGCTGTCATCAAGCATTAACTAAGACTGAAAACAAATCCGGCTGGCACCTCTTTCTTCAGGAGTGTCTTAACTGAGCAATCCCAATCCATGAACAACCTCAGGAGCTACCGTTTTATTTTCTTCAATACTAAGAGAACTGTTTATCTGTTTAACTGGCAGACACAGGACTGAGCTTTGTTATTTTTCAAATCATTCTGGTTTAGACTGTATTCAAAATAAATTATTTTTGTTTGTTTAAATTGTATTCAAATTACGGTATTTTCCTCAGTGTCACTTAGCAAATATTTCTGCATCTCCTTGACACTCCCGGCTTTCACTTCCTGATTTGCTTTGTTTCCAAATCAAGGTACAATGCCTCACTGTCTACTGAAATTCTTGTCAAATACCACTGATGGTATAACTGACATAAACAACACAGGTTGAAAGTGTTTAAGTGTGGCTCTTGCAACAGGTTTTGTGAACTAGTACATACTTCTAATCTGTTTTTTGCTGTATGGCACGTAGCAAGAGAACAAAATACACAGAAACTTACTAAATTATTTCACTTAATGGTAATGGAATTGAATAAAAATACACAGAACCTGACTGGGATTATTTTTCCTGGGATGCTATAAGTTTAAAGACGGTTCAAATATTAGCTCAAAAGTATTATTTGTAACAATTATTTTAGCTGAATGTATTTCTCATCTATCAAAGTCACTCATTATTTCTGTATCATACGACACCAAAACCCTCTAGGAAGATATACTCCAATCACTCAACAGCAGTCTTCCACAAAGACTGTGTAAGAATCCCCTTCATTGTGCTGCATCAGCTTTCTGTATTAGAAAGTTCTTCCAAATTCCAGTATGCTCTTGTCCATACAATCAGGCAAAATGGAATGGCAAAAGGCAGAGGTAAGCAGAAGCTTGGCTTCAGCCCCACAGTGTGCCTGGTAAAACAGATCCTTTCTGTATTGTTCCATCCCTGCTGCAGAGGGGCCATGGCACAACATTTTAATCCTCCTCCTGGTAGATGGAAAGCTCATAATCTAGCCCTGAGGTTACAAAGATCAAAGAGAAGCAGATATTGAAAAGACTGACTAGAGAGAACTCAGATTCTGTAATTGCACTAAACTTGGCTTTCCTATTTACCTACATATAATTTTTACTCTAAATCATACTGTGTTTGTTCATAAATTCATACATATTGTTAAAATCAATCAGAGAAATAGAAACTGTTCATTTTCTGTCATCCCCTGCATTTCTTAAATATCTAGGAATAGTTCAGACCTTCCTATTAGTCTATCTAACCACAGTTTGCATGAAGCAAGCCATAGTATCGACTTTTATCCTAGAAATGTCATGGTTTCTGAAAAATAACTTAAAATTAATACATGGTCTCCAAAACTCAACACTCCAAAACAGCTCTGTCCTCTTATATTTGAGAAACTGAAATTCACTTTACAGCAAACTGAATTCATAGCACATTCATTTCAATTTAAAGCAAATTAGTATTCTCGTGTTTATCACAAAATTAACAGTAACTTCTCACAACACAGACAAAACACACTAAGTACACCTGATTTTCACTGATAAGACTTCAAGCGGGTTTCTAGTCCCTAGACTTAAAATATAGAAAAGTAAAAAAAACCCAGGCCTGATTATTTGGCTTTTGCACAGAAATGGTTACTCCAGCTGAAGTGCAGGAATAGCTTTTAAATTTTCTCCTTAAATTAGAACCTGAGGTAAATTTACTATCCTAGCTCATTGCTGCTAGGGTACACATCATGAGATAGTGCTCTCTGTACAGACAGAAACCAGCTGAAAATCATTTAGGAACAAGTGCAGAAGCAAGCACAGGGTGGCCGTATTGTCAGGAAGTGGCCTTTCCAAGGCCATTCTGCAAAAGAACTTAATGCAAGTTTTCTTCTCTGCCTACATTCCTTCAGCTAATATTAACTTTCAATGTGAATGCTGGTAATTAAGCTTCCACAGTCCTGCTCACTGGTGATTGTTTCATAAGGAGCATGACTAATGCAATTACAACCAATACCTACAATTTAAAAAAGCTGGCCATACAGCCAAATACCACACTGCAACTGCAAACACCAAGTATATCTACCAACACCATTAAAGTGCGAGTGGAGAAACAATTTGTGGAAACTCTCTGAAACAACCACTAATCTCAACAGACTGTCAAACTGCGTTTTTCCTTCAGAAGCTGATAGTATACACTAGTTGATGCAAATTTTTAGAAACATAAAATTATGTTTCATATGTTCCAAGACAATTTGAATGAAAAGGAGAGTGGTAGCTAATTTGTCACAGTCACAATTTTATCCAAACAGGAACAGCAATTTACACAGTGCATTAGCATTTGAAAGAGAAGGCCTGATTCCCAGGAGTGCAATTCTGGGTTTGAATTGGTATAAATTCAGTGAAATCACCAGATTAACAGAATAGTTACTGTAATTCAACAAATTTAGTGCAGAATCATGAAATATGAGTATAAAAATTCTTTGAATTTATATATAATATGTTGTCTTTAAAATACTACTGAATGTTCTCCTACAAAGTGAATATATGCTTTTACAAAAGAAAACTGGAATATAAATTGGACCACATATTCTCATTTTCTATCCAGCTTAGAAAGTTACTATTTTAACCATTGCATTGCCTTTCAGCAAAATATTAACAACACAAATTCAAGTATAATGCTAACTGATAGACACAGAATTGTCCCGAGGACAACTCAAACCCACATTGCAGAATGCGACTTAGGATGTCCAGGGTGGTACTGGGCCTCACAGTAAGGTACAGTAGAGAGGACACTAAAGGGTACAATATACTTCCAGGGGACAAAACTGAGTGTCAGGAAGATGAAGTTGTCAAGGACACCAGGATGTCTGATTTGCTACAAGGAACAAAGCTTCTGTAGTGCAGCAGAAAATCCTAGCTTATGCTTACAATTAAGTCAGATGAGACTGAATGCTACACTACTGCCTTGTATCCTGCCCACCTGTATCTTGGTTCCCTGTAAACCAATTACAGTCAGATGAGTACAAAGACCAGCTCATGTGCTGCTCCTGCCCCCTCCTCAGGACACAATACACACATGAGGGACAATGCAAGTCTTACAGCAGTTCCTCCACTGTGCCCCAGTAAGTCTCTAAGAAATATAGACTTAATATTATAAGAAATAATCTGCTTCTGCACAACAGTAGTGTAAATTAACCGATAAAAAAATCCTACAATTCCTGGATTACCTCAGAAAAGAGGTGGGAGGTGAAATAATGTTCCTATCCCAATCCCAGCAGTTCCCCCTCATCTCAGTGTTTCCTGTGCAATTCCAGGGATTTCAGCATGCTCCACAGGCTCATCACAGCTGTACTCATTGTGGTCATGGACAAGGACACACATTGTCTTTGCAAACACAAAAAACATTGTAATATATCTCTGTCTCTCACCTGCTTCACCACAACGTCAGCCATCTTATCATGAACTGCAAAGTAATGACTTATCTCCCATTTTGTTTCTCCTGCTGAGCTGTGAGGCATTACCTTCAACTCATCTAACATCATAATTGTTAAGGATTCAGAAAACATTTCATCATAAAGTGGAAAGGCTATTCTACAAGTAATTGGTATAAAGATAACACTTATATTTGAAGTTTTAATTTGCCTATAATCTGTTCTATATTCATTTTTTTATGCTTATCTACTGAGTTGCCTGTCTTTCTGCTGTAACAGGAAACAAAAAAGCAAGAGCCACAGAAAAATTATTCCTGTTCTCCATAATAAAGAGAAAGTAACTCATTTAAATCAATACAGTTATAGTACTGTATAAGTTTTAAATTAAAATAAGATTATTGCATCTGTGGATGCTTAGTACCTTCAAGAGTTAAATAGTGGAATAAAATCCTTCACTCTGCAGCCTTAGAACTTAGTCTTTGGTTTTGAAATAGCTTCATTTTAACTTTTTAAGAGTACAGTTTTAAAAACAGGAATTAGTTTGTATTACTATTCAGAAGATGCAAACAATTATTCACATATAAAAAGCATAGCATTCTGTGTATAAGCACTTGTAAATCTAGCAGAAAAAAATCACAGCTACAAAAATGTGTTAAAATAAATTTTCCCTGTTCACACAAACACAAAGTAAATTCTCCAAAACATATATACATATTTAACTTATTAGAGTATTTCACAAAACAAGAATGCAAAATCCTCCACCATTTCTATAAATCCATCAAACCAGGAAAAGAAACCTAGGTTTTTTCTGAGACATTTCATGCAGCTCTCAAATTTGCTTTCCAAAATTTTTCAGAATTACCTGTCAATGATCACATCGTACAACTTGCTGAGCAGTAAGTTCATCTACACAGCAATTTTGTAATGCTGCAAAAAACAAGTGTACCAGCCCAATGTGAATTGCACATTATTCAGTTTATAGACTCAATGTCACAGTTAAGAAACTTTTTAGAAAGTTGCTAAACCAATTATAATTCATTATGTCTCTTTTCCCACATCACAAAAACAATTCTCAGAACTTTTTGATTAAGTTTATACTAAATACAATCTAGCCTCTTGCTACCTTCAGAAATGCATTACTTTCGTATTTCACATTCTCAGAAATTGCTGGTGATGGTGATACTGGAGTGCATCCAAAATCTATAGATTGCCCAGAAAATGTGCAAATTCAACTGTTCTAATTTCCTTACCAATTTTTTACAGATTTACATGCCATTATAATAAAACTTGAACAATAAGCTATTATTGTATGCTAGCAGTCTAATGGATTTTTCACAGATACAAAGAGGAAGTAAGTACTACTTTTTAAAACTTTGATTTGAACAGGCAGACAAGCAGAAAAGAGTTGTCAGAAGACATAGAGAAAGGTGTAAAGAAGAAAATTCACTAGGAAAAAATGCTGGAAACTAGTCAGGAGTTTAGTCATTTATAATGCCAGACAAGGTTGATAGAAGAAAAGTAACATATGTCTTCTTTGCAGGACAATTTTCAAAAGAACCCAGCATCTCTTGGGAATTACTAGGGCTAGAATCTAAACTTCTATTTGTTTAGATACAGGTGGATATTAAATGGGCTCTCAAGACTTATATGGCAGCCCAGTATCTCCAAGTGTCTATTGTTCAAGAAGTATGGTTTTTCAAAAGCAGAGGCAAATGTACTAACATAACAGATACTGAGAAGCTGACTGAGTGTCATATCTGCAGACACACATTTCCTGCAGCAGTGAAAGTCAGTAGTCACGGACGAAGTCATTAGGGACAATTTCCTGAAAACAAGTAAGATTTTGTTATTGAAACTACATCCTGAGCACTGACACTCACAGGTCTCAAAAGTGAGCTACCTTTTCTAACCCACACATGCAAAAAGTCCTACGAAGATAATGGCACATTATGGTTTTCTACTAATATTCCCTTTAGCTGGCCTGGAGGAAATAATTTTTGAAAAACTGTCCAGCTAAATCCCATTTGTTCTGCATCTCAAAGAAGGATGAAGTAAATCTGTTCTGTCTCTCATTTGTCTAATAATACCCAATTGTCTTGGGACAATCTGTATTCAGCCTGACTCCTTCACCTGTAATTTACCCCAATTAGTTCACCTTGTCTCAGGTAATTACTAAGATTATAAATGCCTATGCAGTTTCAAACCCCTGCCAGATATTTAGGCCAGGAAGGATCATGCAAAACCTCAGTAAGTCCATGATCATCAAAGCAGATAGGACTGGCAGCTTTATACACACAGTGTATAGAGTATATGTGTATACAGTAAGTATATACAATAGAGCGTGGATCACAGGATGCTGAAATATTTCTATTTCATAATTTTGTAGGATATGAAGTGAGCATTTGTTGCCTGGGATTGTAGAGGATTGCAAAGAGGTCTCTCACTGAAAAAAGTTGTGGGTTATTGTTAGGGGTTTATTTCATTAACAGATTCTTAAACTACATTGCTATCACATTGGCAGGTTTTTCTTCAAATACTAGTAACTAAAATGTGCTTTCATTTCTTTGTGCCTTTTTTTTTTAAACAAAGAAACCAGGGGATAACCATTTTAGATGCTGTTAAATCTAGGTGCACACAGTAAAAAACTGTAGCCTCTGTAATAATCTCATTGAAGTACTTTGGTTGTCAGAGTACTCAACAGCCCTGTTCCTCCCTCTCCTGACAGTGGCAAATTTAAAGTATTGGTAGACATAGAAACACTGAGTTTAATCTCCTCGTTTTCTCTTCACACTGAGGGCTTTCTTGGGTCCACTGCTGGAAAAAGGTACTTGCAATAAGTATCAACAAAATTCTGTTAAGGATTCAGGTATCATTGTTGATATGCTAAAAAATTCACTGCTTGGTGGTGCTTTTCTCATGCTTGAATTTTTCTGAAGGTAAGGTGATATCCACTTAAAAAAACTGGTAGACAAAAAAAAGATCAAGGAAAATGTTGGAAGGAGCAACATGACGCATGCAAAAATGAACTGAAATAATCTCTGAACAGAGAAGTCTGGCTGGAGCTCAGGAAAGAAAGTAGAGTTTATCACCTTAATAAGAAGAGGCAGCCACCTCAAGACACCTACAAGGATGTTGTGAGTTTATGCAGGGAGAAAATGAGAAGAGCCAAAGCCCAGCTAGAATTTAATCTGTCTACTGCCATAAAAGACAATAAAAAATGTTTCTATAAACATTCATACCAAAAGCAGGGCTAAAAACAATCTCCATCCTTAACTAGATGCTGTGGGGAAGCATAGTGACAAAGATGACGAAAGGGTTGAGGTACTTACTGCCTTCTTTGCCTCAGTCTTTAATAACAATTTTTCTGTGAGAACCAGTCCCCTGAGCTGGAAGACAGGAATATGGAGCAGAACGAAGCCCCCACAATCCAAGAGGAAATGGTCAGCAACCTGCTACACCACTTAGACACACACAAGTCTATGGGACTGGGTGGGATCCACCCATGGGCACTGAGGGAGCTGGCGGAAGAGCTTGCTGAGCCATGTTGTATCATTTACCAGCAGTTCAGGCCAACTTGGGAGGTCCCAGTTGAATGGAGGTTGACAAATGTTACACCCGTCTTCAAGATGGGTCAAAAGGTGAACTCAGGGAACTACAGGCCTGTCAGCCTGAGTGGCAGGGAAAGAGGCACCTTCCCTCAGTGCCAAGGAAAGTCATGGAGCAGATCATTCCAGGTGTCATCAAACAGCATGTGCAGGACAATGACGCAATGAGGCCCAGCCAGCAGGTGCTTGTGAAAGGCAAGTGCTGCTCAACCAACAGGATCTCCTTCTGTGACAAGCTTAGTGGATAAGGAAAAGATTGTACATGTTGTCTATCTGGACTTTGGTAAAGCCTTTGATGGCATTTTACACAATATTCCCTTGGAGAAACTGGCTTTCCATGGCTTGGACAGACACACTGTTCACTGGCTAAAAAACCATCTAGAAGGATGGGCCCAGAGAGTGGTAGTGGATGGAATTATATCCAGCTGGGAGCTGGTCATCAGTGGTGGTCTGAGGGCTCACTACTGAGGCCAGTTCTGTTTAGTACTTTCACTGATGACCTGGACAACAGGATCAAAATGAATGGTTGGTCACTTTGCAGATGACACCAAGCTGGGTGGGAGTGTTAATCTGGAGGGTAGGAAGGCTCTGCAGAGGGATCTGGACAGGCTGGATCGTGGGCCAAGGCCAGTGGTGTGAGGTTCAACAATGGCAAGTGCTGGATCCTGCCCCTGAGTCCCAACAAACCCAGGCAGCATTCCAGGGTGGCAGAAGTTCAATGAAATCCTGGTCTGCACCAGCAACAGTGTGGCCAGCAGGACCAGGGCAGGGATTGTTCCCCTGTACTCAGAACTTGTGAGGCCACACCTTGAATCCTGTGTTCAGATTTGGGCCCCTCACTCCAAGAAGGCCATTGAGGTGCTGGAGCATGTCCAGAGAAAAGCAGTGGAGCTGGTGAAGGCTCTGGAGCACAAGTCCTTTGATGGAGCTGAGGGTGTTGAAGCCTGGAAAAAAGGAGGCTCAGGGGGACCTTATCACTGTGTACAAACGCCTGAAAGGAGGGTGTATCCAGGTGGGAGTTGGCCTCTTGTCCCAGGCAACCAGTGACAGGATGTAGGAAAACGGCCTCAGGTTGCCCTAAAGGAGGTTTAGATTGGAAATGAGGAAAAATTTCATCAAAAGGGTTATCAAGCACTGGAACAAGCTGCCCAGAGAAGAGGTTGAGTCAATAGCTCTTGCTGCAGTCGAAAGACATGCAGAGGTGGCACTTACAGACATGGTTTAGTGGTGGCCTCAACAGTGTTAGGTTAATGGTTGAACTCGATGATTTTAAAGGTCTTTTCCTACCCATATGATTCTGTGAAAAATAATTTCTCATTCCTGCTTTTGACAGCTGTAATCTGAATGTCTTAACCTGAACTAATATATACTTTTTAAAGAGGATGTTTTTTGGATTTTATCAGAACCTCAGAAAATTACAAAATTGTGGTTCTGTAAAAAATCCTCATGAACTCATGAATATAGGATCAACTGTCCTTCCAAACACATCTCATTTCATCAACATTTAAGATGCTCTTACTTTTAAGGAATAATTACAGCAGCATTCCATAAGCTACCATGTTTACACAATGTTATTTGATTTATAGATTTTAATAAGTAAAGTTCATTTTGGGTTGTGGACATGACTACCCACAGACCACCTTCTCAGTAGGTAACACCAACATTTATGCCCTTATAAGTAAACTAAAACACAGTGTGGTTATGTCATGGCATGTCATTTTTCTTCACCTAGTTCTCTTGATAAACACAAGGTGAAACCACGACATCAAAGAATTCTCTGTAAACTCATCACTGAAGGACCAGGGCACTTAATGGGGCAAGTGCCTGGAAGGATGTTTACCATTTCAGGAGGTGTGTGCTCAGCTCTCCTGTAATCAGAGCTCTTGACAGACTCAAAGCATGCTTCACTCTGCAATTATCTGTTTTCTTCCTTGCAATCAATATAATATCGTGGTATCTATCTCCCCTGAAACATGTATACTGCAAAGCCTCCCATTCTGCTGGGATTTTAATACAGTAATGTGGGAACAACTTCATCCAAATCTTATACATATATGTATATAAGGCATATTGGTAGCCACAACAGATACAGAAATAAATAAATCTTCTAGCTATATACCAAGGGAATTAATTTCTAGCAAAATGCTAAGATATGCCAGTGCACATATATCCATTAAGTATCAACAGAAAAAAAAAGAAGAAAAAAAAAGGAACTATTGGACACCCTCTCTAAATGATCAGACCAAAGAACTGAAAAATTTCCTGATGCATAATCTGTGAACTGACATCTGGCCTACTGGGTAGAACAGTACTTTTCCTGGTGCTGAGCTAGGGGCTGTTTGACAAGTTACAGAGCATTAATACTTCATGAAGTGGCAAGTGGCACACATACATGCTGTCTGCTGGTATCAGTTACTCAGGACTGCAGTATATGCACTCCCTAGTTGTGTGCATGCATCGTTAAACTAACTGCTCAAGTTGTCATCTCACGTCCTTTAAGATGTCATGTACTTTCCCCCTTACTGTAGTCTTCCCATGAATTACAAGAGGAATTTGACCTGCTGCTGCTTCCAAGAAGAGATTGTACCCATACACTTGTTAACACCTCTTACACCTTCTGGGTTGAAGGAAAACAGATTGGTTAGCATATTGAACCACTAACTCATAGGTTTAAACCCTGTAATTGAGGAGTGATTAGTCTCAGAAATCATGTATAATACCCAAGCAACAAATAATGTTGAAATTAAAAAATCTAAATATGTGTCTACAGCTAAGATACTTAAAAACTCCCCACCGAATATATTTATTAAATGCTAACACAAACCAAGAGAAATACCTATGAGAAGAGAACAACGTATACCCGGATTTGGTTGTTATTGAATGCAAACAGAGTTTCACGAAGCTTCAAGACTGAACTTACCCTGCTCCCTATTTTCCTCCTTAAAAATAAATCCCTGTGTCTGAACATTGGAATTCTGGTCTATTGTGAGCTGAGCTGAAATTGTCTAGTCGATTCAGCACATACTGGAAGAGCAAAAAGCTCCTGCTATCTTTGTGAGCTGGTTGAAAAGTGAAAACAGACTAGAAAAGTAAGTTCTTCAATAGGCAGCAACATTGCTTTCACACCAGATTTGATGAATAAGTCCTCCCAGCGGCACTAACACCTGATACGCACATTGCATGGATTAGTAAGTTTTAGTCTGAGAAGAAGAAAAAACACTTTTTTTTCAGTTCCAGTAACTGCTGCAGGTATATTATCTAATGAAAACACAACAAGATTTCTCTAAGGAATGTGAAATATGTTTGGTGTTTCCATCAAACAATTATATGTCGTTCATCCACTATCTGAGAAGCACTGAGGCATATCCAGACCTGATTACATTTATTTTTAGCTCCAGATCAGACTCCCCCACTAGGACAACAAGCAGTTCCTCATCTCTGCTTTACAAGATCCTTGATGCAGGCATTTACAAAAGGGGTTTCTAACAACAATACAGCCACATTTACTTACTATCTTGATCATCCTAAATCAGAATGTCTTTGATCATTAATGGAGCCTTTTGGAGTGCTTCGCATTGAAGGACAAATTTTCAAAGACATGTAAGAGATTTGCTGACTGACTTCTATTCAGACCACTGGGAGGTAACAGCTCAATCCTCATACACTGATCTGAAATGCATCCTTTCAAATACCATATTTTCAAAAGGTGACAGACTTTTCAATAACTAGGAAGCTTCTAAGAACAACAGTATTGTTTCCACTGACATATCTGTCACTTAATGCTACTTTTAGGAAAATATTAGGTCTGCAGAAAGCTGAAGAGCTCTGAGACTTTCAGAAGCGAAAAATATGGAGTGCTCCTAGGAGTTGTATCCCTTGAGCTGCAAAGCCAGTATTCTCTGGCACCGCTGTGTAAGCCAGGCTCTTCCCCTCTACACGCAGAACAGACTAAGTGAAAAGTGATCTTGCAACAAACAGCACTTTTCAATATCAGTGTTGCCTGGAGGTTATAACTTTTAGAGCTTATTAGTAGGTGGTACACCAAGTACTGGCTTAGCACAAAAAAGACTCCAAGGATCATGATTAGAGTCACATCATGAGAGAGATGTCAAAGGGCACTCAATGAACACCACAAAGCTTAACATCCAATGTGTTCATTGCAAACACGGAGGGAAACAGAATCTTTCTTCAATTGCGAATATTGTTCGTACGTGCCAACTGCACAAAGGAATCCTTAACACTTATGAGAGACATGGTAGTCTATGTAAGTGCATAAGGGAAATCAAAATCTCAGTTGCTTTCTGAAAATGTAATAAACTTTACTACATATATATAAAGTATCTTCTCCCTGATGATTTTTATCATTAATAATGTAATCTCACAAACTAAATATCAGAAAGTGTAAATAAGTTGTTAGAACAGATTCTTGAGAGCTGTTCTTCATATTACAGCAGAACTTTTCTACTCTGCAAGGAATTTTTACAAGCTATCTCTAAGTGACAGAGAAGGATATATGGAATTCCCTCTTTCATATCCTTTATTAAATACGTATTTCTTATTTAATTAAAAAATTTTCTGAGATTACTCTTGATTCATTTGGTCAAATGGCAAAGACTAATTAGAACGACCAAGGCTTGGAAACCCATTAGAAAATAATCATTCTCAGCAGTTAAAGTAAGAAACACAAACTGAATATTAAGATGTTATTTCCTCAAGGTTGTAAGAAGTAGTTCAAGAGGTTCCAACTCCCTAATTTAAAAAAGAAAAACAATCAAATTCTGAAAAAAATCCCACCCAAAAACCAAGAAAACAAACCAGAATGAATAAGAATCTGAGAAAGTACTTACTACAATGTCTTCAGGAAAAGTATCCAGACTGAAGGAGCCATCATCAAACACGACTTCATAGAAAAGCTGAGATGTCACTCCTATGACTCTACAACTATAGTATCGTGTATTTCTATGTTTCGTGATGACTGTCTGCCCAACTGCAATGGCTTTCTCACATGCTTTAGCTCTCTTGAAAACAAGGAAGAATTTAAAAGAAAAAGTAAATTTAAAATACCAGCTTACTCATAAAAAATTTATCAGTGCAAAAACAGGGTTGATAGCAGCTCACCACTCAATGTAAAAACTTCAAATGAAATTAATTTACTTCAAGCATGATAACATAATTTCTTTTACATACAAAATTTCTCCCTTTTGCGGGAAAACAAATGACATCTGAAGAATACCAAATCACAGCATATTTTTGCAACTGATGCCTTAAAAGTATTCCGCATTACATCAACAATGCACAATTAGAAAAATTTGTGATTTTTATTTGTAGTATAATTTGTAGAATTTTCCTGAAAGACATAAGATGTAATGAACTAAGAGTATGGTCTTGATTTTTTTTAAATGATGGAATTTTGAAGTACTGGATTTCTGTGTGATTCTACACAACAGAATGAAATTTTACCCGGTGAGATGCGATAACTAAATGCATATCCAGTTCTTTCCAGAGCTGACTACAGCAGTGCATCTGAGGGACTTCTTAACCCATATTGTGCAGAACTTTTGCTTTAAAGCTTCAAACAGCACTGATCACTCTTCATCAGTTATTTACATAGTATATCAGTAACAATATTTTTTTTTCACTTTTCACTTGTATTTCTCCAGAGCTACTTATATCAACCAGAAGACTAGGAGGGTTGTTAAACTTTCCAAAAATCTACATCAATTCTACATCTACTTGATGGATTCTATAAATACAAAAACTAATGGAACCTTGTAGAAAGTCAATCACTAAGAAGTTCACACTATGCAGAGAACTATTACATCTCAGTTCCCAGCAACTGTATCCCCATGAACCGTCCACTTTAAAAGCAACCTCCTTCACCAGGAAATATAAAATCAGTATCTTCTCATCCTAGTAACACACAGAAAGCACTTCTTTCTTATGAGCTTGACTATTCTCTATCTCACAAAGGTCCATTTTTGTTTATGCACAGGTGAGTTATTTTGAGTTTGGCTATACCTGAACAGTTGAACATTTCTAGTTATGTAAGATGACTGCACTGGAATATCTAAGGACAAAATATTTTTTATTAGAAATGTTTATATAAACTGTAAGAGTTATACACAATCCACTCTAATCATCAAATTTCCTAGCACTGCTTTTGAAACCTTCGAAACCAGTGAATTCTTCAGTCAATAGAATAGTCTTAAAATGGTCTTATAAAAATCTGGAAAATCTTACAGCTGTAGGATTTTTATGAGCAGAATTGAAGATAATAAAGAACAGCATCAGTTCTTTTAGTTAGATTTCAAGTATTAGCAGTAATGTGAATGCTTTAAGGTAAGAGGAAAACCCACCCTAAACTTGAAGACTTCTGTTTTTGCACTGACTTCTTATCACTACTGGGCTTCTTTCTTGGACCTATTTATGGGATTTATAATTTTTAAACCTCTCTGCTCCTGAAAACTAAGGGCATACCAAGTACAAATATTCTGTGCCATTTTTATAGGCAGTGCATTAAATCTCTGTGTGTCAGAGCTCTGTCTGTCACAGACATTGAGGATTTAGCCGAGGTCATCTCAGATAGTAAAACTCAATGATGTTCCTAATGAATTTCCAAGTGTACCTAGAAATAATGTTCTGAGCATATTCACAAATTATTTAACCATTACATGTATAATAAAATTATTTCTTCCTCATTTTAACTGTCTATAGTTAGACTAAATATAAAAATAAACTACATAAATAGAAATTGACTGTTCTTATCATAGGACCGATAAAATGTCCATAAGCATGTCCGTCCCATCTTGAAACATATGTAAACATACATGTTAATTTACCTTTCAATTTTTTATTTTATCCTATTTAGCTTTTGGCAGGGGCAGAGATGGATCAGATGTAAACTAGAGACTATTAATTGATTTATTTCTATGAGATAATAGAAAAATTATTATACTATGGAAATCCAAGGAGATATATCTCGATTAAAAGGTTTAAATCTTCTCTGAAAGAAGATGTAACTCTTCAGAGAAGATGGAGCGCAAATTATAATATTTTAAGAGACAATACAGATTCATTTAATGATAAAATTTTTAAAGACAGAATGCCACTTCTCATTAGAAAAAGTAATAAAACCCAGAAATTCATTCTAGCTCAAGGAGAAGATTATTTTTTAGTATGTTATCTTCATAGGACTCTTAATTTATTTCTCAGAAAAACATATTCACAAGTACACTCTGTAATTGATTGTATGTCCCAGAAAACATTTCCTGACAGAAAATCTTAAGAATTTATTGATGTTAAGAACATCATTTTTGATCAGAAAGGACAGCTGTTATGTAAGGGAGTCTATCAGAGTAAAGAAACAGCTGTGGTAGTTACCAGATTATTGAGAAAGCTGTGGTTTAAAAAGCATGATTTTCTTTTCTATGTGAACATGAATTCATAGTAACTATCATGAAATAGGTATCTGATGTACATCTAAACACCTAGAAACTTTCTCAGGCTACAGTTTTTAATGGGGGATCCTAAAGGAGCTGAGACTTATTCCATTGAAGAACATAACTCTCATGTCATTGTTTACTCCTTGGAATTCCAATTTAGGCATAGAAATTATGCATGACATTTCAAAAATAATCCAGCTCACAATTTTTGAATAACATAACCATCTGAAGGCATGGCTTAGTCTTTCTGAGATGTTCGGAGGCTGGCAGTAGTTAGCAGTGGCGAACAGTGACACTGCATCACTAAGGTACTCAACAGAAAAAGGATCTACAGCTTCCATTGGACAGCATCCCTTCATTCCCTGTGTGCTGCAGAGGTTAAGAACTAATAGTAGTACGTAATTTTAAACAGCTTCAAAAACAGCAACAGCAGGTATTTGCATTTCCTGTCTTTGCCTCTTCTAAAAGATTGTTTTTCTTTCAAATGTTACTGGGGCTGTCTAGATAGCCCCTGCTGTTCACAATTTCTAAATGAAACAGCTGTGAGTATAGGTTTGTCTCCAGCTGGCTTTCTCTGATCCGCAGGGCTGTCTTTGCTAATCTTATATGGATCTTTTGGGTTTGGGTATTTTTTTTTTTCTGTTAGAATAGTTGCATACAACTTCTTTTTCTCATTTTCTTGTGTATGTACGACTTCCTTTAATCAAAACAAATCCATCTGCAGCACCTATTCTCAATTGTACTTCCAAGAATTCTTGCAGTTTTGATGACAAAAATGTGCGAGGGATATGTTTCGTGCCCAGAAACAAGCACAGTCAGAGAAAAAATTAAAAAAAACCAAACCACAACCTGTAAGTAGAAAATCACAGAGCCTTCCTTGTATACTGACAGTCCAATTTACATAAAAAATAACATAGGCAATGACAGCAATAACCCAAAACACTCTGTATAAAGAAATTGTTCTGCTAGCAAATTTTTGTGTTATTTCTAAAGCTGTACCTTCAGCAAATACAAGAAGCATACTTATTTTTGAGTCCATGAAAATGCAAAGAACATATTTTTGAAAAGTCATATCAACACTTAAAAACTCCAGTTCTTAGTATTTCTATATTTACTTCATTTGGTAGCACCAGATGAATTCAAGGATTATTGCTTTCCCTTTCAATTTTCTCTTTGATAATTTTTCTTCAGAAGACCCCACCAGTGTTTTCAATGACTGACAACAAAAAAGTACTCCAAAATACTGAAGACAATACAGAACCTGGTTCCAGTAAAAAAGACTTACTGAAAGTATGTTGATGAAAAATTTTGCTTGAGTTCACAGCCAAAAAAAAGTTGGATGCATACTCTACTTCATCGCTACAATAAGCCATTGCCTGAGGCAAAGAGATACACTAATAATAGTAATAATACATATTTATCTGTTTAGGTAGGACTTTTTCGTTGAGCAACCTCACTGATTTACATATTAAAATACCACTATAGGCATATGTCACAATTTTTCCTAGTACCCAGAAGTCATTATTTGATTGTTGAGTTTTTCCATTTTGATTTTTTCAAAAAACTTGAAGAAAGTATCAAACACAGGTAGTCACTGAGCCTTTAGACACAATGCTTAAAGACTATATTAACAAAAAATCAGACAATTTTTAGGGTTTTTTTCCTTGAAATTAGGAGAAGTAATAGTGTCCTTGCTTTATGAACAATGTTTTCTGCTAAATAACAGAAGAGATTTTTTACATACTGACAAGACAATCTATTTGACTCCTGTAAAAATTTGCTAAATGAGTATAATATTTCAGTCTGGATGATTCCCTGTTCTGCTTCTAAGCAAGGAAACTAAAACAACAGGCAAAAAAAAAAGTTGATTAGAAGTAAGATACATTGCTATGCCTAATGGTGAAGAGCAATGTTATTTCTGCATGAAGAAATAGCTAATAGCTAAGAAAAACATAACAAGAAAACCAATGGTGAAAAAACTTCCAAAGGCTTAAAGATGTGATTAGATTAATTATCCAAAAGACAGAGTATAAAACCAAGCATTTAAAAACATATGGCAATCTCCTTTGTCTCAGGAGTAAGCTAAGAATTTTACAGAAAAAGGTTCTTTAACAATGTGGCTGCTCTTTCCAAATTTTGGCCCAACTGAAACCGCAAAAGCATAATTTTTGTTTCTTTTCTGCAAGCCTGAGTTTCAGCTGAGCCACGGGAAAAAAAAGGTAATAATACAGAATCTTTTCAAAAAGGTTAGTGCTGAGTTTCAGGGAAGGATGTAATAGTCTCATTCCAAGATACTTTCAATGTCCTTCACACAACCTCTTAAAAAAAAATCCACACAAAATCCTGTTTTTCTCCATAGTTGATGGGGTTTCTTGTCTTCTAGACTACCTAATATAGGCCAAGGAAATCACTAAGAAAGCATGGAATTTATGGGACTGATGCAAATCCCACTACCTAGAATACAAAGACTTTTTCCAAAAAGATACTAGAAAATATTCAGGAAATGTTCGCCCTATTTTTACTGGCCATGAATTTAATCCAGTAGTTTTCAGCTAATGATAACGTTTTCAGAAAACCCCAAGGAGAGTATCTTAAGTTGCCTGTACAGATAGAGGTTTATTTGTGTTTAAAACCAGACTTATTTTCTTGGAAAATGTTTGAAGAAATTGAAACCATATAAAGTGTACGGGTTTAACATGTTCATTCATTTTGGAAAACAAAAATATTATAAAGTTTAACAATTCTATGGAAATTTTAAACAGGGATAAACAATATGTCTCCCTTTTAAAGAACCACCTGCAGATTGAACACTCAGGACTGATTACTCTAGTTGGGAGGCATTACAATTTAGAACATTTAAAAGAAAATCCTACTCTTCACTAGTCTTGTTAAGTCTTGTCGTTAAGACCAAGGATTCACTGACAAGCTCTTGAAAGAATAACATCTATTATACAGACATTACCTGGGTTTATGTCTTTCATTTCTAATGTATAAAGGAAAAAAAAAAATGTGCAACTTGACTAACTTACCAAGCTCTTTCTTTAATAAGACTATGTTAAGTCATTCTAGTTTGCTAGGAAGCAAAATATAGCTTTAAAAGCCCAAGATGAATGACAAGAGTTCTCTCTTAACTGAGATACTAACTGTTTATTCAAGTAAAGGACACTAAACTAATTCTTCATTGTGTCTCATCTAAAATTAAAAGCTCCTCCTCAGCGGAGAAGAGAAATAAAAAGGCAGTCATAACATGAATTTTCATGGCATGCCAGTGTTACTTTGCCAGATGACAGAATAATTATAATTGGATGTTTTCAAGAGACTCTTTGGCTGCAGAACAAAGATTTTACATATACACCACATCCGTTATCTCACAGGATCTCTGAGTATTTGCAAGATATTGTGATCTGGGTATTTATAATACACTTCAGGTTAACAAAACAGAGAACTCAAGAGATTTGTTCTGGCTGTCAAAGCAATATAGTCAACAAGGACTTTAAATGCAAAAACATGTTAGGCATATCAGGTATCACTTCTCCCAGGTAACGGCTTAAGGAAAAACTTTCAAGGTGTAATAGATTGCTAAGCATGAAAATACGACAGACAGAACTATTGTAACACATAGTGTGGATCCTCTCCTCCATTTTGTCTGGAAACATATTTTAATTCAGCAATTCAATTTTTTAACAAATAAGAAAACATATTCCTTACCACATTCTGGTTGATCTTGTGCCTGAAACATGTGATGTAGACAACATATGGCCAGTCATCAGGTTCCATCAGCACTCCTGCAGCATGGGCACAGGTAACATGGAAAGATGCTGGGCAGCGTCCATATGAACACTGAATGCAGGCACCAGAGATTTTCTTAACTCTCTGCCTGCAGAAGATACATTTCTGTAGGAGAAAAATAAACAGAATATTTTCTGTATTACTCCAACTTCACTGACTCCTGCAAGTAACTCAAAGACCAAAAAGTTATTTGTGATCCAGTTATTACATTTTTTACCTTACAATATGCGTAGCAAAAGGAACAGCATTTATTAATTACAAGGAACTTAGTAATATGATAATTAACACATAGCATTTTTGCCTTTTTATATAAATGTGAAGACAATCTGTTGCAATGCTATAGCAAAAAAACCTGATTGATAGACAGACAGATAGATAGATAGCTATTTAAAAGTTTAATTTTAAATTCCATACTCTGAAAATTAACCCACTCCTCCTAAAATTGGTAAATCGAAAAACCTATACATAATTTGACAGAAAACAACAGCGAGACGCAAAAATAAAGAGAATAGGCACACTGAAATGTAGGGCTAAACAGGACTTCCATATATCATATAACTTAGTTCCCTACTCTAAAGCTGAACTAAATATATATGTAGACAGTCTTTGTAAAATGGCTAATCTAACACGTTCAGGTAACAGTTTCTACGACGTCCTCAGATAGCCTGCTACAGTGGATAAATCTAAGTTAGAGATGTTTTCTTCATCTCAAGCCTGTGCATAATTCTACAGCTGAAGGCTATTCCTAAGAACATTTTTTATTTTTTAGCCTGGCTTTCATTGGTTGAGTATTTAATATAATATCAATACAGTAGGCTATATTTCCTCATGTCATGCATTCAAACATCATGTCAACAGCCTTATGGGTATCAAGACACACTGGTTTCTTTCCTTTTGACAAAATGAAGATCACATCAAAATAATGTCACTATTTTCTAAGTGACACAAGTAAGGAGCCAACAGGAAAAGAAGACTAAGGGATATAAGCTAGGCTAACCAAGTCTGGGGAGTAAGTTCTAATATACTAAAAAAGACAACAAAAGACGAACTGTACCTTGCCACCGCAAGGCATTAACAAGCACACTAGATAGAATAATTATTTCAGTAACTTCTACGGACAACTGTTTTATATCACATATGAGAACTATCCTCTGACAGCTCTCATCATGACTAACAAAAATGCAAATGTTATTGATGATCACAAAATTATCTCAGCTATTATAAATAGATTTTATGCAATGACACAAAACAATGGATTCAATAAAACACACTCTTGGAATATTGCTTACTTCCATTTGTTCTAAATTTGCTGCCCACCAATTTGTTCAACACACTCATCTGCCTATGTTAAAAACACAAGTAAAAATAATTTTCATGTGTTTTTGCTGCATGATTAATAATTCAAAGTATTTATTATTAAGTCACATCTAATTCTTATTCACAGGTGACCAGAGAGGTAAAGATGATTTTGCCATCAAAAGAAATGTTTCAGAGACTTCGCTCATGTGCTGACATCTTGTTGAGCATTTGTATTCATGTGCATGAGGTAATTTTCAGGTAAGTGGAGTAACTGTTTTCCAAGGGAGCTTAAAGTTTTCTTTTAAATATACATATTCAGAACCTACTAAGTGAAAATTCCAGATAGACAATACGACTAAAATATGGTATGTGTAAAGTCTAGACACTGAGTGCATACAAATAACAGAGCTCCTCTGGAATGCTTTTTCATACAGATATACCCATAAACTCACCAATCAGATTAACGGAAGAAGAAAGACTGAAGTACTTATGAGTATTAAAAAACCCAAAACAAACCAAAAAAAACACCAAACAAAACAAACCAAACGAAAAACCCCAAGACCACACACAAAAAAATCCCATGTGTCCTGAAATAAACACCCCAAAAATGCAGTTCAAGCAAAATGTACAGAATGAGGAAAAGGAATGAATTAAAGTACAGCTCAACTAGCATTAACTGAAGAAATTGTAATGTTACAGCAGGAAATGCTGGTCCCCCTTAAATTAACTGGTTGCACATGCACAAAGGAGCAAATATGTAAACATTACAATGTGGTCATAAGTTTCTCCTGCATCTTGCCAAAGTAAAAAACTTGGGAGATGCAAAAATCTAAAACTACACTATGTGAGTAGTGCTCCAGAAAAAAAGATGAACTTACGACTCTATTTATGTACAAATGTTCTTCTATATTAATATTTTAAATTAATTACCCTCAAGAAGTAGAAAATCTGAGGAAAATAAAAGCCACAGGAGGACAGCAAGAAATGCTGAAAGGGAAGCTGGAAATGTAGTTAGGAAAACTGAAAATGGGACACATTAAATGACATGGCTAAATCCTCGGAAATTAGAGTAAAACTTCATCCCTCCGTATAAGAGATGCTGATTTCTCTGTTCTCTTCCAGCACAGGTTAACTTAATGAGAACATGTCTGACAATCTGGCATAGTGTGAGCAAACCCTTCTCACAGTGTTTTTCAGAGTTTCAAGTTGAAAGTACTGAATACAATTAGTTAAAAAACAAGCTGTCCAATTACTATTGACTATTTTCTTATTTCAGTCATGTTGGTGTTAAATTAGTGTAATTCTGATGAGAAGTAAAGTTCCTTCAAATTTACTTTTATATAAAAGGAACACTGCTTGGCAATACGTATTTCTGTGAATGCACACTTAAGTTTGCATGATGAAAGTATAAAAATTCCAATTTTAACCATGCAATAAATCCATCTCGCTGCCAAATACAAGGAGGGTAATTGTTACATCAGTTAACTCCAAAACCATATTAATCTTTTGTGCTACACTCATACACTCTTCAGGTATCAAAAAGATTAAGATCATGGATATAAATAGGAAGAAAAATATTACTGTACATGCAGGAAAAGAAAAATCATCCTATTTCTCCCTGTCCTTAAGGAATATCAGAAAAACTATGAAGACGTTCTTCTTTCAAGAATGCAGGGAAAGAATCAAGATTTGCAAATAAAGAAATATATTTCTTATTTTATGTAAGATGCTGTGTCTTCTGTACAAGCATGACACTGAGCAGTATGTTGCAGATATATCTCAGCTTTACAATGACTCTCAAACCAAGGCATGAATTTTGAAAATTACACTTAGAAGTCTGGTATACAAGCAAACTACAGCTTGCATAACTGTATCAGGCAACATAGCCCCATTCAGACATAAGACAAAAATCTCCTTCCTGTTTGAAACTATACATCAAATAGTCAATCCACTCTAATTGATAAATAGAACACATAGAATAAAAGCAGAGCAAGATACAAAGAATCTGTTTTGCATAGACTTTTGGAACATTAGTTGAACTACACACCAAGCTGTATATTAGCTATAGGTTGTAAATCGAACTGTGCTGTGTCTGGCCCATACTGGCAATTCTTCCCCTCTCTGGCTTGTGAAAAATAATGTATTTCTCATACTCTCACTTGGGCTTTTACAACATATGAATTTAAATCTTTTTTTTAACTTTATTTTACATGTTAATATTATTCAATACAGTATGGTGATATACCAAAAAAAAAAAAAGGGAGAATGATGCCAATGTACAAAAAATAAAAAAATAAAACAACCCCACTGAAAGCGACCAAAGGAAAAAGGCATTAGAATCTCAAGAGAAGAAAGGGGACTACTGGCTGTGAAGACTGAGATTTCACTCTCCCCCCAACTCTTCCCTGAAATCTGACTTTCATAAGTTTGTAAAATGAAGGAATCATATAAAATGGAACCAATCACAAACTATGCCTGCAAAAGAAAAAGTCCAAACACCTCTCTGTCAGGGCAAACCTTGTATTTATATATGTAAGCTTGCTACTCGTGAGATGAACAAACTTGACATACCATGAACACATTTTGTAAAATACAATAATGCTAATTCAATGCCCAAGTGGCAGTTTTTCAGTAACTTGAAACTACAGCTGTTCCTACCAGCTAAAGCAATTCTAGACAGCTAGGAAGAATGTCATTTTGATTTAATGATTGCTAGATATTAGTGCAAAGCAGAGACCAAGGGGAAAGTAGCTGAGGATCAATCTTAATCAGAAATCCAGACGCAAAATGAATTGGAGAATAAATAAAATTGTTTATATAACTGGAGATTAAGAATGTAGGACAGAACGATGTACTGCAATTTTCCAGATTGTGAAATGACCTCTTTTTGCCCCCCAGAAGAAAAATATTCTGCTGCAAATGAATTTCATCATAACGGAATAGCTCTTTAACGTTAATAGTCTTCAAATCTATAACCAGAATGGATTTTTAAAAACAAGTCTGGGGAAACCGGATGTCAGCATTTTGCGAAAGACAGCCCACTGGTAACTTTTATAGTAATTTTTATGCATCCTTATTTAAAGATTTAGAAATTCCTTCCCCCCAAAAGGAGTGGTATTTACAAATAAAATTCCAGTCCCTAAAAGGATCATGAATTAATCACAGTAGCAGTGTTTTCTGATGGAAAGGTTTATGAAAATAAGCACAAGCTGGGGTCACAGCAAAAACCCAGGGATGGATCTTAGGAAACAATTTTGAGTATTGATTTCTCCCAAAATTATCTCTATGCCTTGTCAATCAGAATGACTTAAGTGAAGGAGTTCACTGTAGTAAAGCATTAAATGCTACAAAAAGAAGCTATTTCAAGAGAGCCTCTAAAAATTATTGGATTTCCGAATATTACTAAAACTCATCCTGTAAGAGTTCTGCTGCTGCTGCTGCAGTTGGTTAGTAACTACTGGTCAGTAACTGATTTGTATATTCTCATTCTCTTTTACACATTTGCCTTCTATGTATCATTTGAAATATTAAGACAGAGATGCCACTGTAAAATTAAGAAAATTAATGAAAAATCATGAGTATTTTTTCTATAGTTTCTGCTTTATCGTATCTTCATTTTTTAATTAATCTACTTTGCTTCAGAATTTATATTACCAGACAAGCAATATTGCTATTATGTATGACCACACTCTAGATATGAAAAGTCACCCCACTGTAAGCAATAGATACCCACAGATTTTTAACAGAGAAAAGATTTTACAGAGAATATTGACAGAAGGAGCTTCACCCGCTTATCAACTGTTATAATCTGAGACTTACAGCATAAAATGCACAGTGAAACTAATCTTTTCCTTTTCCATTCTAAAGCCAGAACATGGAATAAAAGTGAGAAAAAATTAAAGCAAGGGTTGGTAGCAAGGTACTGGAACAAAGATTTGTTAACAATGCACAACACAATCAGAAGATGCATACTATGAAGATACATGACACGTTATCTGCAGACCAGTGAGCGCATGTTGACTGCACAACCATCTTTTAGAATACAAAGTCAGCACATAATTTTGTCAGAGAGCACAGTGTGTTTCTATGGAAACAAACTCATTACTGTTTTTACATTTTGTTTCCTTTTATTCCTGATTAATTTAAACTGAGATGAGTATTAGAGCTATGAAACTGACAGAGCTTAGAATCAGAACATGTGAAGAAAGAGTTTGTTAGATGATCTATTCTTCTTCATTGTTCAGCATGTTTAGGCAATGACATAAAATTAACTAGAAATGTTGTTAGAGAAAGTATCAAGAGACTATCTGGCATCACTCTGGTGTTTCAAACATAACAATCAGTACCTCAGGGGGAAAAGCCCCAGTGCTTATAGAAAACGATAGTAATTTCTTACTATTCAGTAAGTCTGCCTATAGGATGGGCCTATGGCAAATTAAAGATGGCAGACATTATCTAGATGTAGGCGAAATTCTTTTAGTTGTAAATTTCAGCAGAGAAGTAAACATAATACTTACACATCAGTAGCAATTAGAAACAGTAATCCTATTCTCTAATAACTCTGTGGCAATGTAGTTTTGGGTCTACTCTCAATGAGTGAACTTGTAAGTTGTTTAATTTTGAATTAAACATGAAAAGATATTGAAATTGTGCCACATATACATACTGATTTAAAGTACAATTTTAACAGCTGATAAAAATCTACCAGGACTTGCCAAAATCACATATAAATACAGTATCCATCTATTATTTCAGTCAAACTGTTAAGGTACTAATAGCTTTTAATTAATGGGAAAAACAAAAATACAGTTCAGAGTTACGAAAAATCTTGTTTCTCCTGAAGCATGGATTGTGTGATTGCAATGGAAGAGTCATTAAACTGTAGGTTAAAAGAGAAAGAATCAAAGAAAACAAAACACTTGGTGAAGAAGTACTTGTTTTAAAAGTGCATGAAAGGGTTTGTGCTCCTGTGATACATTATGCAGTCTCAGTAGCTGGTAAAACAAGTGTTGTGAGGCAAAAAGAAAGAAATAAAAGGCCCTGTTAGGGCTTCAGCTGTGGTCTGCACAGTGGTACTAGCAATCACTGTATCTATGACTATGCCATATCTTGGGAAATAAACTGCTGTATATTTATTTTCAGTATTCTTGAAATTCTCAACTTCGTAACCACATTTCAACACCAAGCACTGCTGTTAAGTCCCTACTTTTTTTCAGGCTAGAGCAATACCATTAGCACTCTATACTGTCAGAGATACTCTGAAAGTACTTGAGAAGTCCCTAATCCTACCATAGAGATCTCCTGATAAAAATACCACATAAACATATCTCTACTATCTCTTCAGTTTTATTTACAACAAGTACTAAAAGAAAACATTCAATCACCAACATCTTCTTCAAAAAGAAGAATCCCTATACACATAGGGAATATTCTACTGGCACATGTTCACTGAACACAAGAATAAACCCCCCTTTTTTTCCAGATTCATATACACCAGGTGTCACTGAGAATTTAGTCATCCTAACTCTTTTACCCACTTCATATCCACCTGCCTTCAGAAATAATAATATGTGACTGTGAGCCCAAACTTTATAAGCAGACTCTCAAGATTTTATCTTAACTGTAGTTTTTACGAAGTCATATTTTTTTCACACACATTTTTATTAGACGACAAAACAAATCTTTTTCCCAGACAATGTTTCTTCCTCTGTAGCTTTGAAATGTTGCAGATCTTCTTCTGTGGTTTTTTTCCCCACAATTTTCACCTTCTAGTCTCCAAATTGTACTATAACAAACACACATGCTTAAAAAGACCTTTTTTTTAAGAATCACTGTGCCTGTATTCAGTGCATCTTTCAGGCATCCTGAAGTGAACAAGAAATGATTGATGCTAGTATTGGAAGGGCAAAATTTCAAGAAGATTAATACAGGAGGTTGGAAGAAATCTCCTTTTCTTTATTCTTCAGGAAGAAAGCCTTTTTGTTAAAACTTTCCTTCAGATTTGCATAGATCAGTTTGAATAGATTTGCCATTTACACAAAGGCTAAAATATCTGACAAGCTGTGAAATGCCATTTAGGCTGAAAAGGTGATGAGGCATCATTTCACTGCCTCACTGCTGCAGCCTCCAGGCATCCCATTATTATACTGTAACTGCACTTTTTCCAGCTGATTCCTACAGGCATTACTGGAATTTAAGGCAATGGTCAACTTCAGGTTCTTTTCTGCACTGCAGTCATTCAGTCACACAGTTCTAAACCCCAGTGTGTGGCACAGAAACAAAACAACTGTGCAAAACAAAGGCAAAACTACTCCAAAGAAGAATGGAGGTTAGTGAGGACCTGCAGAGCTCATGTAGACCAACACTTACAAAGCAGATCTAAATCAGGTCGCCTAAAGCCCATCCAGCTGATTTTTTAACATCTACAAAGACAAAGATCCCTCAACCTTGCTGGGCACCTACTGGAATGTTCAACCATCAGCTCTCACAGTAAAAAACTCTTTTCACAACACTGGAATTTACCATGTTCTGATTTGTGTTCTGTGCCTCTCAAACTACCACCAAGCACCTCCAGAAAACATCCATCTCCCTCTTGCCTGTATCCTCTGATTACCTTCGTATAAATAGCAGGGAGATCTTTGCAAAAAGGTGTCTCTCTTCCAGGTTGAACAGATGCAGTTTCCTCAGTCTGTGTATGTGTTTTGTGCTCCAGACCTGACCATCCCAGTGACCTTTCACTGAACTTGCTCCCATACGTCAATAAAAGGCAGAGCAGGTGCTGTCTTAACAAAGTCAAATAAAAGGGAAGGATGGATCAATACCTAGGGCCTGATGGGCACACTATTACAAATCATGCCCTGGATGCAATTGGTCCCCTGCTTCAAGGGCACACTGCTGATTCATGCTTAACTTCTCCATCATAATCCCCGTTGGTTTTCCTGCAAAACCAATCAAGCTAAATTCCTGTGGCAGACTTTGTATTATTCAACTTCAAAAGAGACAGACTTCCCATAAAATAGAGCTTGGCTATACAAAGTAGTTAGAGAAGGCATCTAGAATTTGCCAGCTCAGAAAAGCCTTTAGCAGACAATGAATAGAGAACTTTAAGACATTGTACGGCCATTTCAGGCTCCAATGCTTCATGAGTTGCCATTTAATGCAAAGCATTGCTCTGAGTAACATCATTTTTTATACTTAGTACAGAAATCAGCACTTCTTTGACACAGTTTATTTTTTAATAATTATCTTATGGTACTTCATATAAACACATACAAACACACAGAAATTTGCCATTCTAGTAAGAGAGTAGTTAAAATTAGACCACCGCGATGCAGCATTGAAAGGATTATATTCTTAGCAATATCCCAAAAACAATTCATGAAATGAAAAAAAATGCAAAGACAGTTTTTATCAAAATAAAGGTACCACCATCTAATGAACTATACTTTTGAGAATGGCTAGTCAGTATGGAAATATCTATAGACTAAAAATGTATTTCCATACAGACTCAAAAGAAAACAGTATTATTAAAGAGACAATAATACAGAATTTCAGACACCAAGTTTAAACGCTCAGAAACAAGAATCTTGTCAACCTCAAACAGAAACCTCTGATGACAATAAAAGCACATATATCAAAATTCCATCTACCTACTAGCATGACAGTAATGTGCTGCTTTGCGTCTTAAAAGATTAGAAGACAGGAACGGACTTCAGTATCTGTCCTCTGGGCAAGAAGGGGTCATGGCCAATTATGTAGGTGAATGCACTTTGCCTCTGGGAAGGAAAATATTGTGCTTGTGAAGTACACTGAATGAGGGCACAGCTGCTTGTCAAGTTGTTCTCTGTTGAAGGGAAGCTGCTGTGGACAGAATACACTATTAGAAAATTAGGATAAGCAAAAACATTTAGTGTACTTATGTTACTGGCCATAAAATACCAGTCATACCTACAGTAAATTGAGCAAATGTGAGTCATGCCATTCCCAGGTACTAACAATAGTATATAAACAACCAAGTAAGTCAAAACTTGGAATAAAGGGCTGTTTCAGAGTTTGAAATGTATGGGGTATTTTTTGTTAGGTGCGGGCTTCTTTTTTTGATTCTTGTTGTTTGGAGTTTTTTTGTTTGAGGATGAGGTCAAGGCACACATAAGTTTAACATGCGCTGTATCACAGAAAGTTTACTTTTCAGTTCTAAAAAGCTTGAGGGACTCCATAGCTTATAAAGAAAAGATTATTTCTGAAGCTTTTAGCCAAAAGTCAAAACCTATTTTTCAGCAAAGTTGATGTCAACATTATACCTAACCAGAAAATATTGTCATTTGAACAGACAAAAGTGATAAGGCAGTACAGAAAATGTATGATATTCTTCAAGACATATTAAAATGTATTAAGTATAAGAAGTTTAAAAAATTCTACAATCTAAAATGAATCAGTTGTAGTATCTCAGAAACAGAAAGCTATTTCTAAATGTTTCCTTCATTTCTAAGTCCTGTACTAACTTCACTAAGTAAATATTCAGAAGAATCAGATGCAGAAGAGGGTGAGTCTTGTCTTAGAGTATTTAGCCATTATAAAAATTCCACAAATCATTATTCTCTCTAGACTGAAATACATTGGTTGTTAATATACTTACTGGTTAAAATGATTATTGGCAAAAAGTGCAGAAGCATTATATTTAAAATGGTTTTCCCCTCTCCATCTTTAATTATTTTTCCTGTTACTTTCCTCAAGAGATTTTAAAAAAAAATAAAAGAACAGTATGATGTCTTTATGATGGACGTGTAAGCAAATGACCTTTTGGTTAAGAAAGTATCATACAGTATCATTCTCCTTGCATAAACCCAGAAGTATGTGGATGTAAGCATAGTTGCAAAGTGTTCTGAGTTTGCCATGGAAACAACATTCTTATTTCAAAATATTACAACTGCTCACTGTGGACTATTGGCATGAAAGCTCCCAATCCAAGCTCATTGACAGCTTGTGGAGTGGACAGATGAGGCATGGAAAATATTTTAAATTAGTTCATTTATCTTGCTCAGACATGGGAAGAGATGGAGAATTTTTCATGTTTATAGAAAAAAAGCAGAGAGAGAGAGAGAAGAGGGGAAGAGGGAAAAGGCAGGGGTAAAGTTGAGTAAAAAGGTGGAGGAAAGGAAGGAAAAAGGTAGAATGGGGATAAAAGTAGGATAAAGGAGTGATGGGAAAGAGGGCAAATGTGGAAAGGGAGGAAAAGGAGAAAGAAAGCACCTTTTTATATAAATTATTATCAGTTAAGCTACATTTCACACATAATGTATTTTGTGTTCATTAGAAAATATACACCCCAACACTAGCCAAACTAGCAGATGTTTTTAACTGGTTTTGATTTTATCTCCACAGTTTTCCAAGAGTAAACACTGGGGTTTTTTACTGCATCAAACACATCCAGATTTAAATTGCTTTGTCCTATGGACTCAGATTATAGATATTTTTCAAACATGCTTCAGAAACTCTGCCATACACATCCAAGATGAAGAATACAATAGATTAAACATTTAGTTAATACAGTGTCTTACTGCCATGGATGCTATTGGAGCCCAAGCCATTATAAGGGAAATGGCTTAAAGGACAGACTAATGTTCCAATGCCTCCTGAAAATATGATTCTGACAAATTCAGACAAAGATGGGTTTCCTCCTCCCGCTACGAACTTGGATCACTCTATGGTTACGCCTAGAAAGGCAGTCTAGTACTGCATGAAACCACTGCGAGAACCAAAAATACCTGATGCATACATGTCAAGCTTCAATGAGAAGCTCACAGGGAATCTTGCAACAAATAATGAAGTGCTTGGAAATTTATGTAAGAACATAAGACTTTTTAAAAATCAGAATAATGAACAAACATTACAAAGGTATGCAATTACTGACTGCTTCTGCAGTATCAGTTCTAATTCCTTATATAAAGAGGCTTTGAAACCTGTTTATTTGAATGCACCGTATCATTCTAAAAGTAAATAGAAAAGTGAAACAATCCAGTTCAAAGAGAACCTGAACAAAAAGGAATGTTACTTCCAACAGGGACACCACCTATGGATAACATTTGATTATATTTTGTACTGCTATTTCCCGTACACAACTCAAATTTTGCTTCATGTAGAAATATGTATGTCTAATGTTCATATTCGTAATTTATTCAGTATGTCTTCTCCTTCAACTAGTTTTTCAGACACAGTGATTAGGCTAGAAGGAAGTTAGATTTTCCTCACATCTTTATCTTCAGTGGTTTTCATTTTCTAATTTCCCGCTCTGGGAAATACTTCATATCCTTGATGGACATGGAATTGACTTGTTTAGTGTGAGTATTTAGCAATGACTGTTATTGAAGGGCAAGCTGGTCTCTCTTCCACTGTGATGCCGAGTCCAATAAAACTGCATTACGAAAAGAAAATTTCTATAAGCTAATTACCTGTTCAGTGTGCTTACTGACTCATCTATTTGGTCTAACTGGACCCATTTAGCATGCAAACTATTTTGTTCAATTTTAAAATATCCTTTTTAGCATCTTTGCCCTTTTAGCTTCTTTGGCTGCACATTTTTCTATCCCAAAAAGCATAATCCATTTACCACTGCAAGGAGAACTTCATTAAATCAATAAGTACTAGCCTGGTCCACTGGCCCATTTGTCCAGTTTTGAAAGCTTCTTTCCTTCTGCTTTTGTACATAAAGAGTAGATAAAAGATTTTCACAAACATTTTCATTAATGCAGGACTCATTCACTGGGACACAAACTCCTAAGTACAGATCTAATTTTAAAGGTAATTTTTAAAAATTCCCTACCAAAAGCTATCAGCAACAATATGTAGAAAAGTAGGAAAGCCCAATATTTTAAAAATCGCAGAACAGGAAGAACATGTAGCATATAGCCTGACTTTTGACATCCATTTTCTAAACTTCTTTTTGACTAGTTAGACTTCTGGAAGATATTCTTTCCACACAGTGCAACCAACTCCTTTGTTAATGGACCACTAAAAGATGCTTCATTGTGTCTTAATGGCATAATACATTATAGAAGTCAGGTGAAGAAAGGAATTACACTTCTCAGTCTGAAGACATGTCATATAAAAAGCCACAGCTGATATTTCCAGAAAGAAATATAACAACAATTTGCAGACATAGAACTGCTAAGTAATTGGTGAATTTTTGATAACTTGTCTATCATAGAAAAGATTTTTTATCACTTGTCCAGAATTCAGCTAAACCCTTTAATAAACCAGAGTCTGACTGGAACAACCAACACCGATTTTAACATGCCATTCATATGTCTAAGCAACTTGATAAATTTTTGCAGCCAATGTAAAATATTTCAAAGCACAACTTACTTGTTTCAGCTCCTAAATAATGCTAAATTGACCCAGTATATTATGCTTGATCCCTAAAAACATTTTAAATGTTTATTCAGGAACTGATATAGCACAGAGAAGTTTTCACCCCATACACTGTCCATTTACTAGACACAACCTAGTGACTCAGGACCAGAGAAAAAAGACATGGATATTTGGATCCCTGAAGTATCACAGTATAGAACACCTAATACAGTGATATGGAGGCACTCATGATATCCAAACTTTATGTGAAACTGTGAATCAGTAATATATTTATTTCAGCCAGTCTGTGCAACATTAAGACTAATAAATCCCTGTGACTCCTGTGGTGGGGGCACACACAGTATAAATCTTCGTATAGAGTGTACTTGGCTCAGCACCCTTAGAACAGGGTCTGAGAGGACCCTTATGACTCCTTTCTGAGAGAACTCACCGTAGCCTGAGATCACACAGCAGGCAACACCGAGAATCTGTATACCACAGAAAAGACAAAGAGATGACTAGAAGCAAAATTGATTTCTTCAAATTCTTGTAGATCAGTCAAGTCTGTAGATGATAAAACTGGTATTTCCCCACTCCATGCTGATCGGGTTGACATAAATCTCTGTAACAATAATTCACCTTTCATTTTTCACTTCATCTAAAAATAGCAGCTTCAGCAGTGAGGAGGTCACATTTGTTACTCAGGCTTTTTAAAAGTTCGGTTTAAACTTTTTACAGAACTATTTATAGAAGAACAAAAGAAAGCTGAAAAAGGGAAAGGTCATAGAATCTTTGTTACATTTAGGATTCAAAGTCTATGTTTTATTGCTTTCACTGCTTCACTCTGAAATACTGGGGGTTTCTTTGTTTTTTCTTCTCATTTTATCTCATTACTTCACTCATACTTTTAATTTATGATTAACAGCCAGTTTTTAAGTTTTGAGGAAGTTTGTCCAGAGAAACATAGAAGTTAGCAGAAGATCACGCTAAGTTCTCAGAGATATTTATCACTAAGTCAGAAAAAGGCAAAGAACATAACCAATTAAAAAGCAAAAGTAAAGCTGTTTTGTGCTAATGTGAAATTTCAAAAAAATTTTATTGTATTTATCATCATTCATTCTTTAAAATAGCAATCCTATATTTCTTCATGCAAATGTTCAGTGAAAGTGGAAACTCTTGTCAATTTCCTCTACATTCTTGCACCCTGGAGAGACTGGACATTAAGACCTGTGTGATCTAGAACTGAAAATTAATGACTATTAAGTGGAGATGAGTTTAGTTATCAGCAATCAGGCAAATATCTGTTTAAAACAAAATCATTGAAATTTTGGGTTTTGTTCTAGAAATTGCATTCTGAGATCCTGGCGATAAGTTCCACAAAACCAGTTGAAGCTTCTTGGAAATCATGGCATTTCCAGTGCCAGAAATCACGACTCCATATGAACTATCATGAACTACTCTACGCAGTTTTGAGACTAGTCTGTACCAATTTGATTAGTTTCATTTTATTACACTGAGATGGATAGAAGAAATGGTGCACTTTCATGTCTACTTATATATATAAATTTACTACAGTACACTCTGCACACTGAACTGATAGAGTTTAAAAAGTGGTTTGCAAATAAGTTCCAGACACTTGTTAGCTTCTTTCATTTTGCTTAACATACTTCTGAAAGAGAACATTCAAAGTCATGACTCCCTGTACCATTTCCAGAGTTGTTACTTAGCTAATTTTTATCTGTCACTTACTGTTTTCATTACCTGAGGTCATCTCAACCTGAACCTGTTTCACTCTATAAACACAGACGCAAGACCTTTTAAACTTGAGAAGATCTCTGCTTTTGTTGAAGTTCCTCTCTCCACATTACTCTTCTATCAACTATTAACAGCAATATGAGAAAAAAAAAATCATCTTCTTTTTACCTAATGACCTCTGTAATTTATCAGAGACACAAAAACCTCAGAAGTATCAGTTGAAGAAAAAGTGAAGACCTAAGTAAATCTTCTAAGAACTTTTAAACTCAAAATACGTGACATTTTTCAATGGTACATGACCGTATTTTAAATAAGCAATCTCGTCCTCTCAATTGTCAATAAAAATAAAAGAAATATGACTGCATATGTGCAACAATCTTTTATCTACTCTTTATGTACAAATTAACAGTTGGAGTAGTTTCTTTGTCTTCAGCTAGGTTTTTCCCAATTGACCTTCTATTCTTTTCTTCAAATACCCCTGACACCCCCAAAAGATGGCAGAATACATAAGAGGATGTATGAAAATATAATATATATTTTATAATATATATATAATAAAAATATAGTAATACGCAGTGACTACCAAGACTACTGAAGTAGTGGTAAATATTTAATCAAGTTCTCTCTCCTAAATTGATATACCATACGGTAACCAAAAGCAAGCAACAAAAGCCTGGCTAATACAAGAAACAGTCAATAATTAGAAAATATTGGAGGTGAGGAGAGGTATGTATGTTCTGTTTATGCAAAGTTCAGTATAATTTAACACAGTGTGTTCTCAGTAATACTGAGAACACTCTCAGTATTACTGAGAGTAATTATTATTAATACTCTCTTTAAGTAATCACTATGTACGGTCAAGATTGTTCATAATTCTAATAGTCTTTTCACAACCTGTGGATTTCACAGTATTAACTACCAAAAGACAAAGGACAGAGACTCAGTAAGTGTAATAATGTGCTTATGGTAGTTCCCATTAGTGAAAACATGACAGTATGTATTTCAGTGCTCTCACTAAAGCCATTTAAATTTCAAAACTGTAGAAATGTCGTGCTTAGAATAAATATGATTCATCTTGCATTGGCTGGGCATTATTCCTGTTCCTTCTGCTTGCTGGAGACAAATTATACAGCTTGTCCATGATTAGGTACAATTTCTCCACATTAATTTTTGCTGATTTTTCAATTCAGCAAACATGAGAAAAAACTTAACATGTGGCAAATACATCCAGTACAACTGCATATAACTTTTACAGCAGAAATTAAGACAGAATAATTTCTCACTGAGAAAACAAACAAACAGACCAACAAACACCAGAAGTAATGAGCACTATAGAATTTAAATAGTTTTGGGGGGTTTTATTCTCTTATTGTTCCAAGCTGCACGAGGAAGGAAATGCATGGAATTACACATCACTAAGTTATCATTCATTAAGAAATGATAATTAAAACTCTCCATTAGTTTAGTGCTCATAGACATTTAACGCAATGGAATGAGACTCCTCACTTGGTAAGAGAATAGGATTTGCTCAAGAAAAGACATGTTTTACTAAATACTTTTGGAAGATACAGCAGGCAGAAGAGAGGTCCCTAAATGCAGCTTGGAAAGTTCTAAGGTGCTAACCAATTCACCTCCAGACAAAGAAAGCAGCACATGTATCCTGCCTGGATACTACAACAAGCAACAAAGCAGCAGCTGCCTTCTAGCAGTGTGGCAAGTGTTAGAACAGGCATGTGAACTGTGAGTCTTGAAACACGACATCGTGAATGTGCATTGCCTCACGACTTTTCCAATGTGAGTTTTTCAATAAATTAACCCAACACATCTGAAACCTGACCCAGGACACCGGAGTTCGGCATGATAGAAAGATCTTCATCAGGGCAGACTGCTGACCACAGTACAGATTATTTCAATCACATGATTTCATGAGGTCTCTTCTGCTCACACTGACACTGCCTTAGCACTTATTATTAATGTGGTAAGGCAAAATAATCAGGCCTTCATGTAATAAGCATGTACAACCTGAAACACTTGATTTTGCCACAGTGCATGCTTTAAACCACATAGCAGAATAAACTATTTTTTTTTTAAAAGCCACACAGAAAGCTTGTTTGAAGTGTGGAGCTTCAAATAAGAGCCACCATAATTACTATTTTCAAGCACTTGTCAATATGCAGAAACATAATAACTGATGATTAATATGACAATGAGTATGGCAAAGAAGTGACCTGTGCTTAAAGCTAGGACAAAGTGAAAGACACTGAAAGATAAGATCAAAACTACCAGATAAAAATGGATAACTATGATACATTCCTTACAGGTGCTTTTTACCAGCAATACAGACCCCAGAGGTCTTCAGGAAGACCTCTCAAGCAAAAATGCAGTTTTCATGTCCTTCCAGAGCCGTGCATTGAAACAAAAAGAATCTCTAAGTTTTAAAGAGTAACTCTAGAGAATTTAGAGTCACCTACTCATATTGCCAAAATTTTGTTAATTAGAGAATCAGAAAATGCACACTCACCTACTTTCTACCTATCTGTTTTCATCTGCAATATTTCCATATTCCCTGCATATCTAATGCAAGACCCCAGGTGTCCATCTTCAACGCAGTGAGCCAGTGCATCTGCTCTAATGCATAATGCTGTTTTCTGCCACAGTGAATTCCCAGCAAAACATCTTTTCATGAAAACAGAATGCTTTGAAAAGATATTGAAATAAAAGGAACATGCTGCTTTTGCTCTGGCAGAGCTGAGAATATTTTAAGTATCTATTGTATTTTCATGTCTCTTTTAATATGCTGCCTTCATTAATGAATAAAAATTTCATACTTTTTTTCCACATACTTTCCATTTTTTTCCCCAGAAAAATATTTTCAAACTTTGACTCATGAAATGTCAGTGTAAATCTCCCCTGAAAATCAAAAAGGAGAATTAAAAAGTTCCTACATTTGATAAATCAGTCAGTTTTCCTAGATATGAATTCTGTACATTTTCTATTCCAAAGAGAGCAACTGGTGGATTTCACTGATTGACAGACATAGCTTACTCAAACAGAATGCAGTAAGATATAAATGTATTAATATAAACTTATTTTACAAGGATGATACAGCTGTTTCCAGGAGAAAATGCACGTAACAACTCACCCTAAATCCTGTTTTTCTGATTATTTAGTATGTAGGCCTAAACAGAGGATGTTACAAGTCCTCTTATAGTCCATGTTTATGCAGGTCCTTACAAAACAAAGGAGTAAGAGACGCTTCACAAATCCAGTTTTGTTGCAAGTTGTAAGTAGCTGCAGAACACACTTGGACACTGAGTTTGGAAGTACACACCTTTTCTCAGGTTTAGACAGAACCTGTGACAATTCAAGGCTCCTTTTAGCTCTAGCAGTTTAAACACAATTTTTCGTAATAATCAGAATTATTTTTAGAACATAAAACAAAATCCAAGAATTATCTTTTGAACTTGTCAACAATTTTAAAAAGCAGGTTACAGATATCTCCATAAAAAACCTTTAAATATTTATTAACAGCTGAGAAAATAGGGGAGGCCTGCACTATTTTATCTTTTGACAACCTTCTTCTTGACAATGTTTTCTGTAGCATGTGGTGCGGCGCTTTCGAAAACTAAAATGGCTGTTTCAGGTTGAACCATGTTCTTTTTTGCACATCCAAGAACAGGAAAAAAATTCACAACAGACAAGAAAATGAATGTAATTGTCCCAAAATACATTTATTACTTTGTGAAATCTTTCCATTCATTGAAAGAAATGAAGCTTGTGTTGTGTTTTACTACAACTACACAAACGTATTAAGTGCTGTTACTGTAAGCTGGGCAGTAGCTATCTGGGACATACCTTACAGGCACATGCATACGTCTAGTCTTTCTCCAAACTAATTGCTCTCTCTTTAGTGTGTTCAGAAGTACATCCCAACTGCTAATTATGGAGTAAGAATTGATACTGTTCCCCAGCCCAGAAATCAAGACAACTCCTCCATACTCCTTTTAGGAAGATATTGTCGGGGTTTAACCCTGGCTGGCAACTAAGCACCAAGCAGCCACTTGCTCACTCCACTTTCCAACGGGACTGGGGAAAAGAATCAGAAAAAAGGCAAAACACATGGGGTTCAGATAAGAACATTTAACGATTGAAACAAAGTAAAATATACTGATACTAATAATACTAATGATAATAACAACTATAATAACAATGGTAATGAAAAGGAGAGAGAGAAAAATATAAAACCCAAGAAAAACAAGTGATGCACAAAACAGTTTCTCACCACCCACTGAATAATGCCAAACTGCAAACAGCCCCTGTTCCAGGTAACTCTGCCAGTTTATATGCTGGGCATGACATTCTACGGTATTAACAGCCCTTTAGCCAGTTCAGGTCACCAGCCCTGGCCATGCTCCCTAACAGCTTCTTGTGTACTTCCTCAACTGCTATAGGACACTAAAAAGCCCTAGCAACATTATGCTCATACTAAATCCAAAACACAGCCCTGCATCAGCTATTAGAAACAAAATGAGCTCTATTCCAGCTGAAATCAGGACAGATATAAAACAATGAAAGAACACAAATTTACTTGTGAAGAACACTACATGCGATTATTTTCAGCTAAAGCAATTAACACCTAAAGAAATTATGAGCAGTAATCTAGAAAACCTTCAGTTGTGCTTTGCAAAGATAAATATCTTAACAATCAGCGGCAACCAACAAGTCCACCCACATACCTAACAGCTACATGATCATACAGGTACAAAGAGATGTGTCAATTCAAGGAGCACTGGTTGGAAGAGGAAGGCTTTTCTCTTTTCACAACTTCTCAATGTATCAGTAAGGAGAAAGTGTTAAATTACTCCTACCTCTTGATTTGCTATAGCATGCAGCTCGGCAAGGCAAAACCAGGGAAGATTCCTGGCTAAGGTAGAGAATCATTGTCCCACTCCTCCTTGAAAGAGTGAGTTTCCAAGTTGCATTTGAGGGTTGTACACACTTCAGCACAGCTGTGGTTAGTACCTTTCCTCCCTCCAACAAGCAGGCACACAGTAGACCAAGATAACACTTACCTCAGGTTTACCACCTGAGGAGGAAAGGACTAAGAAACTACACCTCTCCATGGCTGGGGTAGAGTTACAGGGTAGATAACTGTAAAGCTGTTTGTTTTAGTCATTGCTGAGGTCTTATCTCCCACTCTATGACAAGCTATTCCACCACAACTCCCTTCCTGATACCCCTCCTTCTCTTTTTCTTCCCTCAAAAATATGAAAGATAAACCTACTGTAAGTTACATCTTTCAAGAAGCATTAAGTATTTGACACAACATAAGATGATGTGGATGTAAGAGATCTCTGTCATAATGCAAATTACTCCCCTAATTTGAATGTACTCCCAGTTGAGAAGCAAGGTTATTCAAAATTGGCTCTTCATTGATTTAAAGTGCTACTGATTTGTAACATGAATTTCAGGAAAGCAGACTTTTTTACCACTGTGCCCTCCACAACTTATTTTTCATGTTTGGATGAGTGAAAAAGCAGCAAAGCTGTTCCTAAGAATTGCTGCAATAGGCTAAAACAGAGTATTTTTTCTGCTTTATCATTGCAAAATGTATGAAATTTGTTTACATTATAGAAAAGACAATTCTTAGGGAAACCCAATACCATTTTCTCACAGTGCTGCCTTTAAAAATAGTATCTTAATTCTATTATAGAATCACGCTATTGTAGCACCTCGTAGGACATGAAATATATGTGCCTTAAGAGATCTCAGATTTATTAAATAGGATCATTTTTATTACTAGTGATTACTAGTGATTTTGAATTCATGCCTAAGTTCTTAATTAGCACACTCTAACAGAACTAGAAGATAGAAATATTTTCAATAATACTGTGATAAAGAACAAATGCAAAATGTATCCATTAATATTTATAATCTTTTTTTAAAGGATTGGATGCATTTGATGGCTTGAAAAAACAATCTACCTTTTTATTTTCTTATCACAAATATGAAATTCAAAAGCTTCTTAAAATAAAGGAAGAATTTCACTATTGATAGTTTTGGAAAAAAGCTCAGCAGCAACTGTAAGGAATAACAGCACAACAAAAATTGAGTAAGCATGTGAATGGAATATAAACCATATGTAAAGAGGTTCATGATCTTTGAAGTGCTAAATGCTACTGTTTCAAAGATCAGGGCTCCTACAGGTTTTAGATAGTACATTTTTACTATCTGCATAAAGAAATAGCAACTGGAAAACTCTGAAAAAAACCCCAAAATGAAACAACTTGAGACAAAAAGCTGACATGGATAAAATACAGATTATATCCATATGATGTTATTGAAAATCATGAAAAAGACATCTTGAAATGCATTAACCAAAATTCAATATTGAAAGCATTCACCTTTAAAAAGCTATAAAAACATGGACAGGCAACATCCAGACCTTACAAATACGCTATATACTCAGGAACCGACTAACAACTTGTACATTCCATGATCCAGCTATGAGTGCCAGCATTATGGGACACGAGTCATAATAACTTGGTTCTGCAAGACTTCTGGCTCTGTGGCATGAGGTTTTCTGCTGCCCTTGTGTCATTTTTGCTGAAGTAATTATTTCTGTTATAATACCAACAGTGTAAGAAATTTATAGGCATTTAAATGAGTAACTTTTCCATTATGCCTTCCCCCAGGACATAGCAATGAAGCCTTTCTTAGAGAACATCTAAAGTTTATTCTTCAATATATGGAATTTTTAATGATAGTGCTCATCCAGGCTTTTACGTTTTACAGAGGAAATATGATTGTGGCAAAGGTCTTTCAGCATCTTTTTCACATCAACATAGCTTTTTAGAATTTTGAGCTTCCAGGGTGGCATGGCTGGTATGCTCATCATGAAGATGCCTGAAAGCTAAGAAACGGATCTCTCTTGAGGTCAAAATTTAAAAAGGTTATTCCTAGATGATGTGAGTCAAACTGTTAGTAAAAAAAATACTCCTTCCAAATAACTTTTAAAGAAAAACTTTGGTAATGCTCACAGAACAATGTTACAACATATACTTTGTGTAGCATTTTGAAGGTAAATGCTCTGTGATAATTGGCAGTGTTTTCAGTAACATCATGTCCTAGGTTACAATATAAGATGTAACCAAAAGCATGTATTCTATCACCATCTTCATAAACAGGTGGGGCAGTGTTTGTTATCTGCTACCATGACTCACCCTTGATAACTCCCTCCGGGGGTTATCTCCTGTTAATGGGCCCATCAATGCCTTGCCTCGGGACTCACCATCCCATTGTGAGATGCTCCGCCCAGGAGGAGGAGCTGAGAGTTTCCATCTGTATATAATCAGAGGTTTGGAACAGCCCAGATAGCCCTTACCTATGGGATTCCCGGAGGACTAGAGCTACACCACTGGACCTTCAGGTGAAGACCAGACTCTTTTCTACAGGATCACTGCTTCAACAGGACCACTTCATCTGGACTGCTACCGACATCCTGACCGACAGAGTGCCAGGTTGTATTCTGACTCTGTCAGTGTTGTTTCTTTCCTTCTTCGTACTATTGCATTTATTTTTACTTTTCCCTATTAAATTGTATTTCTGACTTGGAGTCTCTCACTGGTTTGCTCTCAAACCTCTACACATCAATACTGATACATGTTCTCTGTTTTATTCTTGGTATGTTTCCTCTTTCTTATTTGAAACTATTTTTTCCTGCTACTTTTCCTTCTATTTTGTTGGGTTACTTTACAAATATAAACAATTAACAATTATGTAAAAGTGACAAGACTGTACAAATAATTAAATTCCAGGAACTACACTGTAGTAAATGAGTGTGAAACACAGTTCCGTGACCATTACTAAAATGCTAGTGCATTGCAGGAAATGTAGTTTGCTTCAAGCTGAACGTTTTATCTGAAAAATAGAATGATCAGCAAATCTTATTTTTCTTACTAAGTCAAAAATATGTCACAGAATCAGAGAATATGGTGAGTTGGAAGGGACCCTTGAGGATCATTCAAACTCCTGGCCCTGTGCAGGATACCACAAGAATCACACCATGTGCCTGAGAGCATTGTCCAAACACTTCCTGAACTCTCTCAGGTTGGTGCTGTGACCACTTCCCTGGGGAGCTGTTCCAGTGCCCAAGCACCCTCTGGGTGAAGAACTTTTTCCTAATATCCAACCTAAACCTCCCAGGCTGATGCTATTCCCTTGGGTCCTGTCACTGGTTACTGGATATATTTTTCTTTTAATAAATAATGTTCTGCAAATCCATCATCTGAATTTCAAGTAAGTCAGAAGTTAGCAGCCTCAGTTTACAGAAGGCAATTATGCTTTTTGTCCTCATCTGCTAACTGAAGCTGCATGACATGATAATTCTCTTGGGGAATTATGAAATCTTAAGTACAAAAATTATCTACAGTTATAATAGGTTTCCTTCATAATTCAGTAAGATAGGTTGCAGAGATTCTTGACGCTTAAAAATCGTTCTGCATAATCTCTGCAGATTGCACATTCAATTCCATTGCAAGAACAAGAAAGTATAACGATATTCAAATTCAGGATTTCAAAGCAGAAGAAAAAAAATTCAAATATTTTAGCATTAGCATGCAGATTATTTAAAAAATAGAAAATAGGTTTAGAACCAGTCTGTAACAACTCTGGTAAAGCTTTATTACACATCTCATTCTACTTCCTGGCTGGCTGTGAAGGACTGCCAGGTTTTCATTTGGATTCCAGCTGTATCCAGTATTGATTTACATCATTAAGGATAGTTTTGTCTTCTAGACAAAAGGCATGCAATTCTTAAGAATTATTGTCTTAATTCCCAGCAAATGTAACACAGCTATTATTCAACCAAATTATACTTATTGTCATGGAGGTTTTGAAGATATCTTAGAACTGCACAGACAGCTCAAGCACATAGAACTGCATACCACTCCAGTGACAGTCTCTACCATAATTGTCCTTTACATATCTGAAGAGATATTTTGTCAGAGTAATAACCAGAGTGTGACTTCTGCCTCACAGTTTACTTTACTGCATATATCAGTTTCAAAGTATGACACTTTTTGGATTTGCTTAAGCACTAAGACAGAAGCTTTGAACAGACCCTGTCCTCAGTTGGTCAGGTGATCATAGAGAAGCAGCAACAGGCAACAGAAACTGAACTGTAGATCAGCCTAGTCAGGGCTGAACAGAGATCTATCTTTTGTGGGATTCTCCTTCAGACTAGCTTGTCTGATCTCTGTTTTCTTCAATGATTTTTTTACTAAATGTTTTACATTTAAACGTAACACATAGAAGGTTCTCTCTTTTTTAACAGTGAATTTTAAGGATTGTAAGAATTTTATGAATCTGGGAAAACTTCACTGTGCAAAATCGAAATTGCTGAAAACAGCAATCTCCATTTATTAGAATAATAATGATAATTTATACATAGATGGATATATATTAATCACTGAATGAATTATATTAGCAGATTATCTTTAGTTTTCTATTCAGTCTGAAGATACAAATAGCATATTTATACCAGCTTTCAAGAGAGTGAGAGCAATGTAAGAAAAAAAGAAATTTTATCTTCTGGTAAGTTTTAGTCACGTTATTATTGTTGTTAAACCGAAACCCCAGTATTGAATTAAACAAAATGTAGTGCATATGCGTCACTGATGGTACAATTTTCCATCCTTTTTTTTTTCAAGTCATTGGCTTGAGATATTTCATTTATAATATAAACCTAACTAAATTCTCTCTTAGAATACTATTAAATGCTCATTTTTGATTTCACTCTGCATGTACAGATGATCCCTCCTATAATGCTACTCTTGCTCTAAAGAAGCAATGCCCCCTATACCCTTCAGTCCCAAATAAGCATAAATACAGGTCCTTAGAGTACAAAAATTTTCACAGATTCTTCAGAAAAGCTAAAGAAATGAGTATTTTAAAAAATTTTGTATTTGCTTTTAGTAAGGAGGAGGTTCTCCAGAAAACGTTTCACAAAAAGCAGATTTCCAAAACGATTTCCCTCTTTTACCCCACCATATCTAACCAACTACCACTGCAGCTTTCGAGATGAGATACAACTGCCAATGTGTTATGCGTTGATTTAAGGAAAAAAAAAAAGTCAAACTCGTATTTTGAACACTGAGAGGTTTTGGCATTAAATATGGGTCAAAAATCACTAAGCATATCAACAAGTGACACTTATTAAAACAAATCACACAAAATGGCACTTAAATGATAACACTATGTGCCAGTACTACTGCTTTCATAAATAAAGAATGAAAATTAAACTTTCACAGTAAAATATTTCACTAGGCTAGATTGCAAAGTTTGACATGGTTAATTCATCACTGTAGGAACCAGACAAACCTCAGTCTGCTGTAGTAAGGAAGCTCATTATTTCATTAAAATTGCACTGTAGCTAGGACTCCAACATTCCTTTTATTAAAAATAATCATCAAGGAGTTGAATGGTAATTGTTAACCTTCTACACTAGAATTTGGTCTCCCATATAAATGAAGACTGAAAAGAAAAAAGCAGTCATGGTCAATAAAACTGCATTGGTCTCACTGCGTACAGAAAGCAGATGGATAGATTCAAAGAGTAATTTACAATTTCTTCAGTAATCCAGAGCAGAGAAAGTGCTCTAAAAAATACTAATCAACCTTCTGCAATCACAACTAAAACTACAGAAGGGTTGGTTTCAATATTCTGAATTAATTCTCTTTTGATTGCCTTTGGACTATGCTTTATGGCTTCACTGCCACACAGAAGAGCAGTAACAGGTAATAGTCCAAGGGCTGTACCAGGCTAGAAAGTTTCCTAGCGATGTACTTAACCCAGACCCAAGAAAGGCAGCTAATTTTGCAAAGAGAAGGGCTGATCCAGCACAGGGGACTTTCTGTTCCCCTCAGAAGAGAGCCACCTAAAACTATAACCTGTCTTTTTTTCCTCATGAAGACGGTCTTGATATGAGGTAGGCCTTTCTGACCTTGGAAACACCACTGGTATAAATGGACCATCATCTGTATCATCAATTGACTGAGTTTCCACACCCAGAGACTCGTAGCCAGGGACTATGGAATCTAAAAGGGCAAGGTGGACAAGAAGGAGGTTTGCCAGCCACTCCAACCATACGCTTGCCTCCATTAACTCTTTTTAAGTTACTGCCCTCTGTCTGGTAGTGGGAGGATATAGTATGCCCTTGATCTTGTAGTTTTTTCTGGTGGCTTTTCCTGTTTCTGTCTCAGACTCCTTAATGCTCCTTAATCTTTTAACATCCTCCCGAAGCTCTGACACCAGGCTGTGTAGATACGTGCTTGGTCACACCTCACACCACGGCTCTCACTACTGCCAGCCGCTGACTGGGCAAAGGCCCTGCAGTTCTCTGGGGAAAATAATGAAAAACAAAGTTCAGCAAGAAGGAGTGCATGCATTTGCTATAGTTCACCAGGGACAAACTTAGGATCCAGAACACCAAAGTAGCTTGATGTACCACTCCAAGAGAGACATAGACAGCATGACATGGAAGCGTAGACATACTCTGTTGAAAACAATGCAGTTTATGAGAACTAAGCAAAAGAATGACCCAAATTCAGTACCGGAGGAGGGGGAAGCAGGGCAGCAAGTAAGATTACAACCATGGACTTCAGGAGAGCTAACTTTAGCTTCTTCAGGAATCTTCTTGGACGAAGTCCATGGGAACAGGCCATGCAAGGTAAAGGGGTTCAGGAGAGTTGGTTGATATTCAAGGATCACTTCCTCCAGGCTCAAGAACAGTGCATCCAAATGTGCAAGAAATCAAGCAAAGGGGAAAAGAAAACTGATGGATAAATAAAAAACTCTCATTATCAAGGGTAAGCAGGAAACACACAGGAGCTGGAAGCAGGGTCAGGTCGCTTGGAAAGAATTTAGAGAGGTTGTCAGAGTGTGTAGAAATGAGACAAGAAAAACAAAGGCCCCTGTGGAATTAAATCTGGACAAAGATGTCAAGGACAACAAAAGTGGATTCTTCAAATACATCAACTACAAAAGGAAAACAAAGTATAGTGGGCCCATTGCTAAATGGTGGGCCTGTTGCTAAACGAACCTGGAGCAATCCTGTGCAAGGTGCTCTAGGATGACCCTGCTTGAGCAGGTTGGACCAGCTGGACCACTGCAGCCCCTTCCAACCTGACCCATTCCATAATTCTGTTTTTCTAACTCCAAAATACATATTACTTTTCACGCCCTCACATATGCTAACGCCTAAAGTCAATCAAACTCCCACCTAAACATGAAATTACAACAACTGTAACTTCACTTTTTCCCCTCCCTAAGAAAAAACCATTGTAAGTGTAGCATAAGTGGAGAAGGATGACAGGATATTCCACCTCTGTATTCTGGGATGATCAAAAGGCTATACCTATCTCCTCCCCCATAGGGATGCCTATTGGGTAAGACTCAAACAGTCAGCTCTACTGAGTGCTTCTTCAGGAATTCAGAAAGCAAGCTTATGTTTGTGATCATACTTTGAACACTATATAGTCATCTCAAAATTTAATGTATTTGTTGTTGGCGCTATTATTCATATTCTAGGTATTCATGTGTGCTTCTGCAGACAGTGTATTTATCACTGTCAATCCAAGAAGAACATGCATTTCTGCTGCTCAGTAAACTACACTATTTTGCACCTGGCCACGAGAGTCACTGAACGTGAACACACAGAATTCTAAGTCCTGCCATGAGAGTTCATGGGGCGCGACCAGGCGTATAGTGTGTCACACTATTTGTAAATCCATAATCATGGTAGTTCTCATTGAACCCAACCAGACTTACAGCGTCACTTAGCTCTCCACTTCTGTTGCTTAGTGTTTAATGGGGCATCACTTAGCATGTAAGCCTAGCAGCTCCCAGTCCCTCTGATATCAGAAGAACAGATATAATGCAAGGGAGTTTATTTTCTGCCAAATTTAACACAACAGAAGAATTTGCCTTACTCTTAATGCAACTCATGTCCTGCACCCTGAGATCTGAATGGCTGCAAGTTCTTGGGAACTTATTCTGGGTAGCCGCATCAGTTCTGGTTAGTGCAGAAGACATAGCTTTCTGCCCAGGCGGATGGCACAGCAAAATACCTCCTAGGAGGATGATGACAACCAACTGAACTCACCGTTTGAACTGATACAGCGTCGACATCATTACTGTGCATCCCTCTGCATTAACTGCTATGCCATTCCCTTGTAACTTGCTACCAGGCTGTTTTGTAGATGTATGGAGGTGGCTGCAATTCCTGTGGCAATGCCCAATCTCTCTTGAAAGCCGCCAGATCCATGTGGGTCTCTCTATGCTCTGGCATTTCTCTGCCTCAGAAAACCCTGAGGTGTACCAAGATCTGCTGCTCCACTGCGAACCTGGTCAGCTCTGGAGAAGCTTGCCTTGGCAACTGATTTATCAAACACTGTAAAAAGACTTTTTAACAAAACCCATAAACTATCGCTTTGGTTTTCTAGAGTTTTTCCCTTTTCAAGTTTGCTGCTTAAGATGGAGGAGAGGGGAAGGGTGAGAGGAGAGAGAGGAGAGAGGGGAGAGGAGACAGGAGACAGGAGAGAGGAGGGAGGCGAGAAGAGAGAGGAGACAGGAGAGAGGAGAAAGGAGGAGGAGAGGTTCGGAGAGGAGAGGTTCGGAGAGGTTCGGAGAGGAGAGGTTCGGAGAGGAGTGGTTCGGAGAGGAGAGGTTCGGAGAGGAGAGGTTCGGAGAGGTTCGGAGAGGTTCGGAGAGGTTCGGAGAGGAGAGGAGTGGAGAGGAGAGGAGAGGAGAGGAGAGAAAATTACTACAACAACATACTCAGAATTTTCACCCCTCAGAGGAAAGATAAAGTAGCATGTGGGATATCCCTTTAATTAATTTCAGAACTGCTTGACAGGCTCTGTCATTGGTGGAGATCTATATCAAAGATCTATATGCAAACAAAAGGTAATAGAAGAACTCAGCCTAGTTTTAATATAAAATCATCTTACTGATAGGAAAGGAAAGGGTCTTTCCAATACCTTTGAGCTACCTGGAACATAATGGTTACTATATTTACATAAAATTCATCACCAGCCCACGAAAACTTCAAAGCAATGGCTATGTAATTTACCATAGAGGGTTATCATTATGCAATAGCACATTGACAAAATGCAGAGCAAAAGAAGATTTCTTTAATGGTTTTTCAGTTGACAGCCACCAACACATAGGCAACTATATGATGCACAATCAAACTTTTAGGATCCAAAAAGTGTGTTTTATATACCTAGATTAAGTTAAATGGGTTATCATATGCAGTAGGTTAAGAAAAATGTTACTGAGAGATAAAAAACAAAGAAGGTTTTTATGGTGTGATCAGTATACAGCGCTCCCTAAGTTTGAATTTCAAACAGCTAGACAAACACAGCAAGCGAAGAAGATCACCTATGAGACCCCCCCCCATTTTACCACTTCTACTACTATTCTCATAGTGATAGTGGAAAATCCAATTTACTGCACAGGCATAGATGCTATTTATTAACATGCATTTAGTTCTATTAACAAAACTAAGTAATACTTGAAAATGTTATTATGATAATTTTAGAATAAAAACATTTCTGGTACAGCTACTTTATGCTCAGACTTTGCTGCATTGAAGAAAACAAAAATTTAGAAACTAAACCATTCAAAAATTATGGCTCTGGCCACTCCAAATGAACTACATGGACTGTACTCATTCCTCTCAGTATATTTGTTATGCATCTTCTTCCTTTTGCTTAGATACAATGTTCACTTGCACTTTGAAGTTTTCTCTTGTCTCTCAAATAATAATCACTAAGGTTAAAAATATTCAGCCTTTGGCTGCCTTCCTTACAAAGTGCTCTACAGTTCAAGGTTCTATATTGAGTGATAAGTCAATCCCTGCCTTCTGATCTAAAACAAGAAGAAAATCAGTTTGCTACATCAACCCTCCTTTCATACAAATCAGATATATTGAAAGTCTACCAAGTCTCATCCATAATCCCATCCCACTGACTGCTCACTAACCATTTCATCACACTCAGGTTGACAGGGATTTTGATCTTAATTTTCCTCTTTTCAAGTAATCTGATAGCAAGGGATAAACATCTAGTATACCTCCCTTATGTCTATGTTGCTTACCTGCTCCTGTAATTTCCATGCTTTCATTTTGTTCCACTTATTTTGAAAATCATGACAAAAAAGGGCTGAATCACATATATCTGGCAATACTGGAACATATGTTTATAATTTACAAGAAGCTGTCTAGGACAGCACAAAGCTTCAAATTACACAAATATTTGGTCAGCAAGTACTCCTCTGACACCTGCTCGTAGGCTAGTCACAATTACTCAGCTGTATAAACAAGGAAATCACTCAAATGGACTGAAAGACAGCACCCAAAAAACTAAACCACAGTTTCCTGTATTAAGAAAGATATCACTTCAAGAAAGACATGGAGGAGCTGGAGCAAGTCCAGAACAAAGCTGGTTAAGTATCCAGAGAGTAAGTCCTACGAGCAGTGGCTGAGGGAGCTGAGGTTGTTTAGCCTGAAGAAAAGGAGGCTCAGGGGAGATCTTATCACTCTCTACAACTGCCTGAAAGAAGGTTGTAGCCAAGTGAGGGTCAGCCTCTTCTCCCACATAACTAGCAACTGCACAAGATGACACAGCCTCAAGCTGCCCCAGGGGAGGTTCAGGTTGAACAGGATTAATGTTTTCATGGTAACGGTTATTAAACATTGGAACATACAGCCCAGGGAGGTGGTGGAGTTTCAATCCCTGGAGGTGTTTAAGGAAAGACTGGATGTGGCACTCAGTGCCATGGGCTGGTTGACAAGATGGTGTTTGGCCAAGGGTTGGACTCAATGATCTCAGAGGTCTTTTCCAACCTAGCTGATGCTGTGATTCTGGAAAGGATGCAGACACATTCAGCAATCCTTCATCTACTAAGTTTTCCACTAACCTAACAAATCACATCCAAGAGAGATCCGCAAATTCTCAAATTCTATTTAAAAGCTATCCGATTTCTACTTGCTATAATGAGATAATTTTTACCATGACTAGTTAAAGAACTAGACTGGATTACTGCAAACAGAAAATTTCTAAGGGAAAAAGACACATGACAGTTATCTCAAAGGCAGCTTTCATAGCGACCACAGTATTTTTCAGATAGATGGGGTGTCTTGAAACTATGATGAACTGGAAAGTGCACAGGCATTATAGGCAGTTCTGAACATTCTATGTCTACACTGCAAACTGTGTTATAGCAGCAAAAATACCCAGCCAGCAGGTATCAGTTATAAAAAGCAAACACCTCTCACAAGGATAGAAATACTCTTCATGATGGTCAAAAAGCAAAAGGCTCAGAACCAAAAGGACATCTGCTATGTAAGTCAAGCCTTCTTAGTCAGAGATCTGGAATTTCTCCAAAATCATCTAAGTGCTGCCCTACTGCGAGACTGTAATTCCTCTATCATCAAGGAATTTATTTTTAATATTGTAGAAGAAAACCAACAAGCTATAGACCAGATGGTTAGCTGAGTATCACACAGTATCAGGTAACATGAATTTTTCTGCTGTATTTTCCACTTCCTCCAGCCATCATTTCTATGGAGAGCATGTTGCCTTAACACTGAAAGATAACATAGATGGCTACCTTCCTATTAAGAGGATGACAAACATGAGATACCCTATTAAAGACTAAAGAGTATATTACCTCTTCCTCAGGATAAGAAGGTCTTTAAAACAAAGTTTGCATTTGCAATGGCTTTTTTATTCACAGTCAAGCTGATGTAACCTTGCTCAAGAACGTATCTCCCACTATTGCGCTGATGTGCAAAAAAGCAGAGGAATATATAATTTTTCAAATCCAGGATATTTTCTACATCCTCTGCTTGTGTTCATATGCCCTTGTATCTGCCCAGTTTCATAAAGTTAAATTTTCTGAATTACGAAGTCAACATATTAATTACTCATTTTATGAGCTCCATGACAATCTGTGTATGATTTTGTTACAGAATCTTTGGACACAGCCCCTCCTCTGCTGAAAAAAGCTGATAGTAACACTGACTCTCCACCAACAGAATTTTCTGTCATAGTGTCACTCTGTAAAATACAGGCTACTGGAGAAATTGGAAGATGATGGAGGCTGCAGTGCCATACTTACGATGCTGACATTGCTTTAAGACTTATATTTGTCAGACCTGGACAGTGTAGTCTCTCAGCTTGCCAAGTGCCCTGCTGTGATAAGGTGCAAGGAATAAGTAAGCTGCTTAAGTTCAGAGCTGACAAGACAGATGTAACACTTGCTGGTAATGAAAACAACACACAGCCATTCCTGAAGACCACACGGTTAAACATGCTGGATGTGCCCAGCAAATGATCTTACATGTACAGAGAAAATATGCCACTTCTCCAGAAACAAAATGCTGTTCTCTGTCATTTGGGGCATTTAAGACACTCATCTCTAGTGCAAGCTGTGGTGGCTGTCTAAGAGACCATACTTTCTTCTGGTAACAGCAGGATGCCAAACAAAACAGCAGCATGGAATAAATGGAATATTAAAAAAGCTGCAGTGTAAAAAATCACTAGTCTCTAAAAGAATGTCCATTTTTTCACTAATAAAACTTTATCTAAAACCGATACCTTATCCTTTTTCTTGGAAACTTGGTGGGACAAATCACATGACTGGAGCACTCCAATTGATAGCTACAAACTGTTCAGAAGGGACAGGCAAGGAAGGAGGGGAATTTGCCCTCTATGGACTGATTGCACAAACCTGTCTTTGAAAAACAGCAATGAACAGGTCAAGAGCTTGTGGCTGAAAATCAGAGGCCAAGCCAACAAAGGAAACCTCATGGTTTCTGCTTATTACCAGCCACTCAATTGAGGGGAGCCTGTTGACAAAATCTTCTTACTTCACCTACAGGAAGCATCACTCTGCCAGGTTCCGATCCAGCTGCAGGGACTTGTCAGGACAGTCACCCTGACATCTGCTGGAAAAGCAGCTCGGCAAGATGTAAGCAGTCCAGGAGACTCCTGGAAAGCATCAAGGATAACTTCCTAACCCAGGTGACAGAGAAGTGTTACTGCACCTGGTGCTTACTGACACAGAGTAACTAATCTATGTCAGGCGAGATCAGGATCATTGGCAGTCTGGGCTGAAGTGATCATGCCCCAGCGGAATTCATGATCTCAAGCGTCATGGGCCAAAGAAAGGTGAAAGCCAGCACACTGAATTTTAGGAGCCTGAACTTTTAGTTATTTAAGGAATTACTGGATGGGACCTCTGTAAAGCTGCACTCAGGGGAAAAAGGAGCAGAATAGAACTGTCAGATCTTTAAGGACATTTTTCTTAGAGCCCAAGATCTCCAAGTTCCACCAGTGAGCATTCAGGCAATGAAGGCAGGAGACCAGCACGGTTCAGTAAAGACCTCCTGGCCAAAGTGAAACACAAGAAGGAAAAGCACAGGATATGGAATCAGGGACAGGTATCTTGGGAAGAAAGGAGAAGCACTGTCTGGTTGTGTAGCGACAGGACTGGGAAATCTAAGGTATAATTGGAGCTGAATTTGGCAAGGGATACAAAGAATAATAAAAATGGCTTCTATAGGCATGTTGATCAGAAATAGAAGATAAAAGAAAATCTGAGCTACTTGATAACTTTGTTTGCCTTGGTATTCATTAGCAACCACTCTTCCCATATCTCCAAAGTCCCTGAACCTCAAGACAGGAACTGGGGAATTGAAGTCACTCCTGGTGTAAGAGCAGATCAGGTTCAAGACCATCTGGGGAACATGAGCATACACAAGTCCATGGGACCCAGTGTGATGCATCCCAGTGTCCTGATGAAGTTGGTTGATGTAGTTACTAAGACATCTCCATCATATCTGAAAAGTCATGGCAGTCAAGTAAAGTGCCCACTGACTGAAGGAAAGGGAATATTGCACCCTTTTTTAAATGTATATTTATAACACAATTTTTTTTTTCCATAATCTTGAATCACTTTTCTGTCCAGGGTAAGGTATTTTTAACTGGAGCATCACTGCAATTATTACCAGTTGGATTTATGACACCATAAAGTTGTATCATTCAATCTTCTAGAAATTTACTTTATGTAAGTCTAAAGCAGTTTTGAATAAATTCTGCTGTGCTACTGACTATATAAACATTATACACATTAAAAAAAACCCCAGCAGTTCCTGAGACACATCAGTGGTTGATAACCTCGTAACAGTTTTATTCCTTGGCAGACCCCACTGTTTCATGTGCTCCAGAATCCTTGAACAGTTCAGGTTGGAAGGGATCTTCAAAGATCATCAAGTTTCAGCCCCACTGCCACTAGACCAGGTTGCTCAAAGCTCCATACAACCTGACCTTGAACACTTCTAATGATGAGACATCCACAAGTTCTGTGGGCAGCCTGCTCCAGCATTATACCACTTTCATTGTAAGAAAAAAGGTCTTCCTTGTATCCCATCTAAATCTACCTTTTTTTAGTATAAAACACTTGCTGGTTGTTCCATCACTGCAGGTCCTGGTAAAAAAATCTTTCCCTGTCTTTCTTAGAAGTTTCTTTTAAGTATTAAGAGGCCTCAGTAAGTTTTCATCAGAGCTTTCTCTTCTCCAGGACGAAAAGCTTTAGCCTTCTCAGCCTGTCTTCATAGCAGAGGTGCTCCAGCCCTTTGATCATTTTTGTATTGGATCCACTTTAACAGGTTATTTTTTCTTGTGCTGGGAACCCCAGAACTGGATGGTAACTCTAGCTGGGAGTACTCCCACAAAAGTGGAGTAGAGGGACAAAATCCCCTCTCTTGACCCGCTGGCCATGCTGCTTTTCCTGCAGCCTAGGATGCACTCGGCTTGTTGGCTTTTTGGGTTCTAAGTGCACATTGACGGCCTGTGTACAGTTTTTTATCCTCTGTACTCCCAAGTCATTCTCCGCAGGGCTGCTCTCAACCTATTCATACATCAACCAGTATTGATATTCGGGATTGTCCCTAGCCTGACAGAGATGTGATACAAAATTATGGAAGAATTTTTCAGTTTTAAATTTACATTTAAAAATATGGTATGTATTCAATCATATACAAACAAAAACATGCACATAACTTTTGCATGTAATAATCAGAGATAAATTTTCCTGCCTTATGGTGTTTGCAAATTCTTTTCTTACAGATACAAACCTGGTGCCAGTTTTCTTTCTCCAGGATTTCTAAATTCTGCATACACTGGACACATTTAATCCTTGACAGTTACTACACTTATATCAGCAGACATGTTTATGTCTCTTTCTGTTCATGTCTTCAGACATTATTTAAAGTCATGCATTTCTAACATTTGCCATATCTTTCATAAGACTTGATAGTACTGTACCACTGCAAGATACAAATTTGACAGTTTGCAATAGGATCTGCACATTGTAGCAAATTATTCTGACAGTAAGTACTATACAGCCAGAAAACTATATTCTTTTAATATACTTATTAAAAATCTTATGAACACTGTGACTAAATCATATACAGTAAATTCTATTTTGTACATAATGGCAATGAGTCGCTACACTTTTAATAAATTATATATAGCAGTAAGCAACTATTGCATTATTTTTAGTTTAACACTTTTAAAAATCAAGTATACTACTAAAAGCTATTTCATTAACAGTTTTAAAACAATTTGCAAATATCTTAAAATCTGGCTTAAGATTTCTGTCTATTTTGGTCCCACTGCCTGTGAATGCGTGTAATGATCTAGTTAATGTGTGATTGTATGTATGGCATAATAATTCTACTCAATGGGCCTTCCAGCATTATTTTTGGAAACACTGAAAGTAATCAATACTTCTTTGTATTACCAGAAATGCATAGCAACACTGGTATACATCACTGCAAGTGCTTCTTTACTTTTTCACAAACACAGCTGCAATAGTTCTACTACCTCACGGTAGTGTAACAAATGAATTACATTACAAATTAGAACAGAGAAGATGAGCAGTGTCCTCAAATGTCTTTAATCCCTTTTAATCATTGAAACAGAATGACAGGCAGGAGAATATAGGTCCATTCTTTTTAAAAGCTCATACAAATTTTTGCTTTGATTCCATTCTTCAGTGCCATACCACCGAGAAACCTCTGTATTTTTAGAATTGATGTACCTTTCAATACTATAATCTTTGGCTTTCAAGCTCACTATTATTTGCCTTCAGGTACAAATTTTAAAGTGTACAGCCTTCTAAAAAACCTTTATGGCTTTAGCCAGATACTGAAAGGCTTGTAGATCAGTCATCATCACACTGTAGATTTCTTTTCAAAATAATGTTCTTCACTCAGAGTACACTTGTGGTTATACTCGGTTCACTTGTCAAATACAAATCTGAGGTCATCAAAAGCTTGAAGGCAAGTTCAGCTATTCCAAAACTCATTTTCTACCTCTATTTTGTTGGAGAAATAGTATTTCAAGTATAAAAATAATAGAAAACTCTAAAGATAGAGAAGCAAAGGCATCGTATGTGCATGCTTCAGTACAGCATTGCAGTGACTGCCCGTAAGGACAAAGTCAATCCAATACCCAAGCATTTTAAAACATATAAAATACCAAAAGGAGATAATGTATTTCACTATCAAGTTGATATATATTCTATTGAAAACATGATTTTAGAGTTGACATCTCAAAATACACAGGTCTAGGAAGAGATGCTAATCATTCTATTTAAATATTTCTGTTGTAGCAGATGAAACATTTAAACACTCTCATTTACAAGGTCTGCATTCATTATAAGTCACGTGCCTGGCAAGGGTAAATGACATTAGGCTCAATATTCCTGTTGGCTTGAATTCCTTGGCCATATATTAGCAAGGGCTTTTATTTAATTCTAGTTTTAAGTCCTATGTTTTATTAAAATAGAAAAACAGACAAGAGAGCACTCTCTTTCAAAGGCTGATTTGATATTTGAGAGGTCAGTCTGAATTTTTCATCTCCAGAGACTTTTTCATGCAGCTATAATTCATATTTATAATTAGAGCTGAGTAATTAACACTCTTTTGAAAACAGAGACTATCTAGGTACTTGGGGAAAAGCCTTTCCCTTCCCAAAGTAAAATTGAGTTTTATCATTGACTTTGACACACAAAGAAAGCCAGTTTGTTTTCTATGACCCAAAGCCCCACACATATAAATAGTCAAGGAAAATAGAATTTTGAAAGGGTAAGCATTTAACACCAGGCTTCTCTCGGAGACTTAAAGACAAATGGAACAAGGCAAAAATAAAATAAATAAAGCTAAACTCAGCTAGAAATCTAAGCTTTGTCAGCTTTGGGTAAACTGTTAGATACTGTTTAACAGCATTGGGATGGCAGCTGACATCATACTCATTCACAGCACCAATTCTTCTACAAATTACATACTTCTTCCAACTTGTCATCAACTAAAACTCTGCATTTACATTGAGACAAATTTCATGTGGTGCCCCTGCATCCCATCACTTCTCAGCAACTTTGCCTCTCTTTTATCTCCTCCTACCATTTTCAAAGTGATTAAAAGTACTTAAGTTAGCATTTGTGTATTTCCTGTTTTCACAGTAGCTCATGTCTGCTGTTAAACTTGGAGACCACTGGAACAGAAACCAGCTGAACTATGTGTCCACAAAACAGCTAGCATACTGTAGTTTATGCAAAATATTGGTTTATAATGTGTGATATGGTAAAATATATCCCTTCAGCCATTTCATTTCAGAACCCATACTTAAATGTCCATATTCAATGTATTTCTTTCCTAGCTTGGTAATTATAAACTGTCATTTCATGTGGCTTTTTGAACTCAAAGTGTCTGATGAATGTGACCATTACAAAATGAAGAAAGAAGCCTGACTCTGACAAAAGGAGACCAGAACAATCTCATTTCTGCATTCACATATATTTGAAAAAAAAAAAAAAAATAAGAGAAAAGGTATAATCACAGGCATAATGTGGAGAAACTACAGGTTATAGCATCTCTGTGGAATCCTCTCCACACTGAGGTTGCCTAGGACGTCTTTTGTGCTCACATGAAAAGTCAGCTGAAGTCCAACCATATCATGGGTTTATACCCCTAACATAGAAGCGATTTCACCAGAGCGTATCACATTCTTTTCTTCCCCTATGAAAAAAACAGCAGCCAAATATTCTATTTATTTTATCCACTCGCATTAAGGAAAAAATTTCAAAAGTTTTAATTTTTAATGAAAATTTCACTGTCATGTAAATTTTAACAATGATGGTACATGACACATAACCTACTGAAAAAGCCAGAGAAATATGAAAACATGTCAGCACGCTATACCAACCTCGTAATCTGCAAACATGAAACAGTTGAATAAAACAATTTTAAAGCTACAAACTACTATCCTATGATACAAACACTGAGTTTTACTCTGGAAGAAATGAGTATATCTTGAATATTTAATAGTGGAAAGACTGACAGGAAACACACTGATTTCAACCCAAAATTTCTAGTGAATTGAAACTATATAAAAGCAATCACTACATCTACTAGCTAAGCAATAAAAACAGCCTACCAATATGTTCATGTTTGCACAGATGTTTTTTAAATTTGTAAAAAAATAAAACATTGGCTTTTTATCTCCTTTGCTATTTCTTTGTAGATGCTGCATTAAAGAAAAAAGCTCCTCCTCTACAGACCTCTGAAAACAGTAGATATTCTGCTTGTTTGGGTTTCTTACTGTTTCGGGGGAAGGAAGAGGGAGGACAGAGATAGAAAATGTTTAAAACAACTAGAGCCATTTGCTCCTACAGTGTCATACATAGTTTTGGTATGGCTGCATGCCAGAACACAATCTATTCCTTTATAATTTTTTCCATTGTGTTTTGCTCATTTAAAAAAAAATCAACAGAACACATCCTAAATTTTGTAAAAGAAAGGTGGCATAGTAGGTGAGCCCACATTATTTATTAGATACCTCATGCTTTATCACAAAATGGATTATAAAGATAGGCTTAAAAAATATTTTTTTCCAAAAATTACTGTTTATGAAGACTCAATACCAAGAAACCACGTACAAAGCTTGCCTTTCCTCTGGTAACACTCTGGCTTGAATAATGGAGAGTACTGAACAAAGGTGTCCTTAATCTATCAAACAGGATAGCTGTGAAGCTGGAATTGGCTGCTGAAGAGCAGCGTTGACAGTCCCTACAACTTCAAAGGGCAAAACTGACCTGAATCAATTGCTCACATATTCCCGGGTGTGAAACACTCAGTATGCTTTTACAGAAATTAACAGCAAGGTAGATGGTATCAACTGTCTACTCTGAAGTATAGAGCAAATGCTAATGGAAAGGAACGAAAGTTAAGTATGGAAGTGGGGTCAAGCAGAGGCAAGAAGAGGCAGGAATTCCTAGAGAAAGAGTAAATTTGCATATAATCCCTGGGATTCCCCTGAGGCAAAATATCCAGTGCCAATGGGTATAAGAGCTTGTGATTCTGTAGCATCAACAGTCAGGAAGTGAAGACTAACTGAAAGATCATATTTGAATTGAGAATAATGTGGCAAATACACAGGGCTAAAACATACACAGAAGGCTACTGGCAGCAATTCTTCAGAAAAGTAGGAACCCCACGCTTCAGGAAACAAGAGAAATATGTTACAGGAAGTATCTGATATACAGTGTTTTAGAGAAAATAAAAGTATCCATAGAATTCTACTACGTATATGTAGTATACACACATACTTATTTTTATTTTTAAAATACAGAATAATATAATATCACTCAGGAAACTTAGTTTAGCTAGGGTATTCACTGTGAAACAGTGTACAGTAAAATCATCCGATGCAGTAACTTACTTGCAACAAAAGCCAAACTTAAAAGCAGACATCCTGCTGATGGTTTTAGGGCAGATTTTTTCTGCTCCTTTCCTCAAGAAACAACATTTTATTGGTCTATTGGCATTGCATCATTACATAGCCTTTGAAATGGTCAAACTGCCTACTTCCCTTAAATTAATACAAATCTAGCTATTTCATTATAAATTTAATGTCAGAAACTAAATCTTAGAATGTAAGGTGTAATGAGCCAACCAGGATTCTGTGAGGCTTCCTTCCCCCACAGAAAGGCTGTCTTCTACCTGCAGCACTACTACATTTATGACTGTTATAAAATACTCTGCCTCTCATTTTTATTGTATTCATCTGAGTTCCTTCTTCACAACACTCATTCCACACAAATATACAAACTCTTCTTCTTTAAAAAACAGTGTTAAGGAAGGCAAATATTCTATTTCTAAACATTCATATATTGGCAGGACACCATATGCTTACATATAGCTTTATGCAATCTGTAGTGGTTCAATGTCGTTTTATATTGAAGGAGGCATTGAGAACTGAAAAAGCACTAAGGACTAAAAGCAATATTCTATCCACTGAAGGAAATAATAGAACAAAATCTAAAATCTAAAAATCCTTCAACTATTCATAACTGATTAATATAATTGCTTCATAGCCAGCAGAAATAACCTAGGATTGTAAATCATGTAATTTCAGAAATGTTGGCTCCCCACCTTCATAATCAATAATTTAAAATTAATTCAAGCCTTCTCCAAAAGGTTCTTGTTAGTCTTAGAGTGTTTTAAGTCATGGACAGTCCAGAGAATACATTTCAACATCTGAAGAATGAATGAATGAATGAATGAATGAATGAATGAATGAATGAATTTAAATCCAGCTGGTGGCTGGTCACCAGTGGTGGTCCCCAAGAATCAGGACCACTTCTCTTTAATATCTTTATCAATGATCTGGCCAAGGGGATCAAGTATATCCTCAGTCAGTTCACAGACAGCACCAAGTTAGGTGGGAGTGTTGACCTGCTGGAGGGCAGGAAGGCTCTGCAGAGGGATCTGGACAGGCTGGATCAATGGGCCAAGGCCAGTGGGGTTCAACAAGGCTGAGTGCTGAGTCCTGCCCATGCCCTGCCCAGGTGGCCAAGAAGGTCAGTGGCCTCCGAGCCTGTGCCAGCAATACTGTGACCAGAAGGACCAGGGCAGGGATTATCCCCCTGTCCTTGGCACTGGTGAGGCCACACCTTGAAACTTGTACTCCAAGAAGGACATGGAGGAGCTGGAGCATGTCCAGAGAAGGACAGCGAAGCTGGGGAAGGGTGTGGAGCACAAGTCCTATGAGGAGTGGTTGATGGAGCTATGGTTGTTTAGCCCGGAGAAAAGGAGGCTCAAGGGGAACATTATCACTCCCTACAACTGCCTGAAATGAAGGTGTGGTAGCCTCTTCTGCCAAGCAAAAAGCAGTAGGACAAGACATAATGGCCTCAAATTGTCCCAGAGGAGGTTTGGTTCAATAGCATGAGAAACTTCTTCACTGAAAGGGTGGTTAGGCATTCGAACAGCCTCCCCAGGAAAGTTGGATGGTGTCATCATTCCTGGAAGTGTTCAGAAAATGAGCAGATACGGCACATTGAGTTAAGGTGTGCCCAGTAGGCTTCGTGTTATTCAGTCAAAGGTTGGACTTCATGATCTTGGAGGTCATTTCCAACAATGTTTCCATGATTTCTGTGTTTTCAATCCTTGAATTAACAATTTTCAAGTTACCTTACATACTCTTTAGATATGTCTTTCAAAATTATTTTTAAAAGGATGTGTGAAAACCGATTTTTTAAAAAATTCTGAACAAAAATTCAAAACAGATTACCACTTGAAGGACAGGCTATCAGTTTTAAATCACTCCAAGCTGCATTTCCACATTTAGACATACAGCTACAAAAGACAAAAATAATGAATGGAATAAAATGAAATTAAAGTATAAATAGAATGAAAATATTAATAGTGCAAAATGAGCGAGTACAAGTTAAGGTAAACCAAGAACCACACTGCAAACAGTGTGAGCTGATCCAGAAAACTTACACTTTCTCTGAAACTTTGAATGGGCCACTAATCACTTTCTTTCTATCTGACAACATCACAGTCATGCACACACTGACAGATTAATTAATTATCATATAACATAGCAAAAAACTGCATTTTGCACTTGTGCATATCCTCTTCTTGCATACATCAGTGTTCTTGAGTGACACTGTTCAATGTGTGATTTGTTTTATGCATATTTTTCAACACCCTGATGGCAGAGATGTACAGACCATGTAACAAACATATCATACATCCTTTTACCTTCATAAATAGCTGAGCTAAAAATCAATAATAAAAAGACCTCACAAATAAGTACTGTGTAGTATTCCCAGTCTGTTCGGGTTTCATAACCAATACAGCTCCAAAAAATGAAACTTTCACAGTTGACACTGGTCAAATTTGTTATTCTTCTTTTGGGGAAGAACAGGTTTGAATCACATTTAATAAAACACCCAACACTGTTACTACCATAACTGCCATTATGTTTCTAAAGACCCATCTTGGTTAAACCCTGGTTATTTATTTCTTACCTTAAACATAACTTACTGCTCTTTACCTGGCAATAACATCACAATTCAGATTTTTAATACATTTCAAATATTGGAACACCTTAATAGCAACGCATATATGGAGCATATATTAATATATTACTCACCAATTTTAATCTTTGCAAAGGTATTCTGCTAGTGTCTATCGGAGTACGCTCTGTGACATTACCAAATCTGACTTCTGGGATGGCAATTGCACATATTACATGTGCCCACCTGTGAAAAGTGGCAAGTCAAAAATACCACCAAAAAAACCCCATAGAAATACAAGTGCTTAAGTTGTTCCTTGCTGTGTGTTTGGCTTTTGCTTTTGGTTTGGATTGGTTTTCTTAAAGGTGCCCATCTGTAGTTACTTCCTTATTAGACTTTCTTAAGCTTCTTTAAAATATTTTAACAAACCTTGTAACACTACTACTTTGTGGAAATAAAATTTCAGACTGAGGTTTTAGTGCAACAATTTTTAAGTATGTTTTACTTTTTATTTAAGTAAGAAGTTTTTTTTAGGTGTGCTATTCAGGTACATATGTAAACACCACACTATTTGGTTCATATGTAATTTATCATCTACTGCATTTATTACTCTTTATTAACTTTACTCAGACCTGAGAAACTATTCTTAATGCAACATACATGATTATGATCAATCATGTATCCATCAAAATGCAAAATGAAATGCAAATGCTACCAAGACTTTCTGTCTACACACACAAAGGCATACAAGCAGCAAAGTGATCAAGCCCCCAGTGCAATGCCCAACGTGAAGCGGATCTCCTTTAGCAAAAAAGCACCTGCAAGTGCTTTGGACCAGTGCTACATTTAAGACTTCAGTGCAACTTCAAGAGGTTTGTCAGATGATACTACATGCTTCCTATATGCATCAGAAAGGACTCCAAATCCTGTTTCAATACATGAATCTCAAAAAAAGAAAAGCTAAAAGAAACTTTTTAAAGTTTGAAATTAATGCTGAAATTGTGTATTTCATGAAGTAAAAGAGAAGCTAAAGACACTTTTATGAACAAAGAGCAGCCTTCTGAGGCTACTTCTAAAATCTTTTGGGGGTAGACAAGTAGTAAATCTGAATAAAGGAAAACATTTCCATTCTTTGACTCATATTTGCCTTATTCCCTGTCATTTCCCTGTACATCTGTTTTCATTACCCCATTTGCTCTATTTCTGTAAGCTCTGAATGCTTGCCACACTCCCCTTCCTGTACATTCCAAAGAGACACACATTACGTGAGCGTCTTAGCAGATTAACAGGAATGTGGGCTGAAGCTGAAGGAGGGTGATGCAGAAAGCAGAAATAATTTCTGTTTCCTGCATTAGAGCAGCAATATTTCAATAAGTCATCTTTGACAAAAACATCTGCAACAGTATCATACGACACACAGGGACCAAACAAACTGTTGCCATGTGACTTTAAATTTGGATTGGTTGAAGTGTGAAGTAAGAGCTGTACGTAAAGATGACATATCAATTAGCAAGTTATACAGTTCAGCCCAAATAAAAACAGATAAAGCATGCAGATCCATCCTTCTATTATCGTGACAGTTTGTCCATGTTTTAACTTACAGAAAAGAGCGCTGTTTTAAGACTGTAAAAAAAAAATTTTTTACAGCCTTTTTCTTTTCATTGTGACCTGCCCACCTGCTAAACCACATTGTCTTACCATCCAAGCTTTAGGAGACAGAAATGCTATAAATAAAATGCCTCTTCAATCAATCTTCAACTAAACATTTATACTCTGACATCTCTCAACCAAACAGACTCAAAACAATTGGTGTGTTCTGCTGAAAAGAAAGAATCTCAGCTTTCCTATATGGCAAACTGCTTAATGCATACACACACACCAGTTTGATCCATTACCTTTCACATGTATTTCATACTCTTGCTGTATCCCTAATTAGTATGTACAGAGTAAAGAAGGAGCAGAGGGAATGCACGTTAGTTTTTACAGCTGTTGGAGAAAAAATATTTAAGTGTAACACATTTTTCTGAAAACTCAAAATTTTGAAATGGTAGCTAATGCTCATAGATAGATTAAAAACTCCACAATGTGTAACAACTGTAAGGTGTTATGGAAACACGAAAACCAGAGCCAAAGTGCTTTTACAGAAATCCCATTTCATAAATCGGTAACACTAGTGATAGAATGTAAACCCAAAAACCTTATATATAATTATGCAAGAAAAATGAATTTATGCAAACCTCTGTGGATTTTTCTATTAATATATCTTATGAGATATTTGAAAAAAAAATAAATTGATGTACAAAAAAAGATATACATATTTTTAAAGATGCAACATGTAAGCTAACAACAGTAAATATCAAAAGGGCATGATAAATTCTACTGAGATATTTTTGTCATTCTCTTTTTATTTAGCAAGTAAAGAAAGTAGCAAATCGAAGGGAATTTAAAAGAGAACTAAGAATCGGCTCAAAATTTCCAGGTACTGGCAAAAATCTCCATTAAAATGGCTACAATAATAATGTTTTCTGAAGGTAAGATATGGCCTGAGTTAAACAAGAAACTTTCTCCTAACTGGATGATTTACAAGGGTCATGAAATCAATTGCAAATCATTGATAAATAAATTCTTTCCTGGTAAGTGAAAAAGAATGTTGTACCTAGATCATGTCTTGCCACAGCATTCCAAAGCATGAAAGAAAGCGATCTACATGATATTGCTAACCTACTAAGATAAGCCAATTAATTATGAAATTATTCAAAATGCATAAAGGCTATTCTATTACTGGGTTTGGAAAAATATTAAGCTGCAACATTTTCCACTTTAGCTGTTGGGGTTACTTGCTATAGTGTTCTGTTACCCAGATACAGAGAAAAATCCTGATGCTGTTAATAGCATGATGTCAACAACAAGACTATTTTTGACAGTGTGCTATAGAAGTGCGTTTAAAAAACCCCCCAAAGTTCAGAATTGAAAATTATTTCAATATGACTAAAATTAATTCATTGAAAATACTGGGTTTAGAAGTTCAAAGGTATTGTATTGTAATTTTCAGGAGCAAAGAAGAAAATACACTTTGCTGTTTGATAAGACTTGCCCATGCAAACAATGATAAATGAGCTCTCATTTACTTTCTTTGCACAAAGGCCAGCAGATTAAAATTTGAAACAAGCAAGTGTGTGCAAATACTAAAACAAATGTATGCTTTAGTATCTAACTGTTTAACAAAATGCCAGTGCTACATTTCAATAGAAGTAATTTTAATTCTGCAACGATTCAGCTTAAAGGGACCCTGTCAAGTTATTAGGTTTACAAATGCTTTGCATGTGGGAATGGACTGAGAATAAAGTCTAAAATAAGCACATACAGTCCTGAAGAATATATTACTTACTTTTTGTCAGTTGTTTGCTTTAATGCACCACCTCTCAAATTGCAGAGACAACATTCCTAAAAATAAAAATAAAGTAGAAAAAGGTGAGCTTTACTGATGTTTACAAATCAGTTTTATTCATCTGATCTTGAGGATAAGCAAACTGCTAATGCAATTAATTACTCGATTACAAACTGCCACTTGTAAGCAGAGCATTTCCTTACATGGGAAGAAAAGGATACAGTAACAAAAAGAGAAACAACTCATACAACCTAAAGAAAAAAGGTATTTGAGTATTACTTACAGACAAAGTGATAGAATCACTTCAAAATGTAATAAAAGAACCCAAACAAAATCAACACCAAAAAAACCAAACAAAAAAATCCTCCAACACTTTTAATCAATAGTGCCATAGAAAGGCTGGAAACTGCCATACATTTTGCAAAGGTAAAACAAAATACTATGGCACATAATTAGTTTAAAAGAAGTTCCTGAGAAACTGACCCATAAGCTATTGATCCAGCTCTTTTTTTTTTTTTTTTTCCTTTTTCTTTTTCCTGCAGTATACCTTCACTGCTTTGATCTTCGGTACTACTCCATCTCTTTCAGGGCACTCAGCAAGGTGTTCAGTGGTTCCCAGATAATATGCCAAAATACACAGGTTTTCCTACCTCTACCTAAAACTGAGCTTTTGAACAGATACAGCCTTTTCTTCTTTCCAACCCTTCACTCCGTCAGTGTCTTCCATTTCTGAATCTATTCTTTCCCTTTTTTCTTTTTTTTTATCTTGTCCCTTGAGAGGAGCAGATGAGAAAGTGTTTCCAACATTACTTATTTTCCTTCCTGCCTGTTTTTCTCTACAAAGAAGCAAATGTACAAAACAGAGTCAAGATATTCTTTGACTGTGTACCTACACAAGACCATGTCTTTTGAACCCCTATATTTAAGTTGCCTTTGCAGGACGAACACATAAAACAAACAAAAACAGAAATAAAGCGAAACCCCAAAGAACTTTATGTTATACTCCAGTCCAATCTTATCTTAAAAATTTCAATGATGAAGACTACAAATGTCTGCAGAAATTTAACTGAATGCTGTACTATATTTCCTATGAAAAACACCTTTCCTAACCATAAAAAAAAAATGCTTTCTCATGACAATTGGATCTTCTTTGCTATTTAAGCACACAAATTTTGCCTTACCAACCAAAACCAGTCAGAACAGAACATCCTCTTATGGAGAACCCTTTTAAATACTTATTATTATTGTAGAGTTTTAAAGAAGAGAATTGAGGTTCATTATTCTACCCACAACAACGTTAGGATGGGACCTAATATGTTCCAGATCATATTCCCTTTCTAAAAGTAAACATTGACTATTAAATCAGGGAACTCAAAGGCTCAGAACTATACTGCTTCCAGTAAAGTACCACTACAGCCATGGAAAATTTTATTCTAAATTGGCATTCTCTTCTGAAAGGCAAGCACTTACATGCAAAAAACACATCACAAAACCGTATGCAGATCCTTAACACTACCTGGGATTTTGAAAACTACATTAGCACAACCACAGAGTTACCTTACAGTACTGCATCATCTTCAATCTGATTCACCTTAGTACCTTACTTACAAACCAGCAGAGGGAAAATATGTTTCTTCAGCTCATTCTTCAACTGATTTTGTCACCCTCAATGTTATCTATTGTTACCAGTGTTATCTATCTTTATAAACACAGCTTGGTCACTGTTATAGTGAGATACTAAAAATCTGGGTCCAATATGTTGATTTTATATATGACAATTGGGGATGCAAGATAAAAGCAGGAAAAATGGATGGGCATACATCTCCATGACTACATGAGAGCAACAAAATAAATAACCCAAGCAGCACAGAAAATTATACCTTATAAAATGGAACAGCCATTCTGGAAGAGGCAAATACCACAATCTCCTAAAAAAAGGAGCCACGCAGGACTTCCTGCAAATCTGATCCCCAAGTCATTTGCAGTTGTCAGGGTAACACAAAATGTTATTGTATTCCAGATGCCTCTGTGCCCAAAATTTGTTACTGTCTCTTTAAGATCCTACAGCCAGAAAATGGAAATGGCGGGGAGGGCACTGCCAAGGTCCCATTTAAAGTCGGAGCCAGGCGGCAGGGAGCTCTCTCTGCTGGCAGCCTTTGCTGAAGGAGGAGGAGGTTGCTTCCCAGAGTTGGTATTGGTTTGTTGGGTTTTTTTTTTCTGGGCTTGCAACAGTAGCCACTTGGAAAAACAGCATTTTGCAATAAAATTTCAGAGTGATCTCTGTAAATCTGTCCCAGGGGCCAAGTCGCCCTGCATCTGACAGACTGGTTCTTCCCCCGCTCCCAACACTTGTGCAGTGTGGTGAACATCAGCACCAACATCTGCCCAGAGGGCAGCCAGGAGGAGGCAGTGGGTGGCAGCGCTGACCCCACACACACTGGCACTTATCCGCCACTAGAGCGGCCCCGTAAGGTCCTGCTTCTCCCAGGAAGGTTCTGCCCACCATCTTCTTTTCCTTTTGTCTCCCGGACAGCGTGGTTGACCGGACACACCATAGTGGGGTAGAGGGCTGATTCCATTTTGCCTGTGTCTTTCAAGCCACGTGAGTACCCGTGGTGGGCATCATTTTGAAAATGCTATTTCCGCCACTCTGGGTCCCGTTTGTTTCCCGGGGGTTCATGAAATTCAACAATTTTGTATCTAGTGATTATTTACTGTTAAATTTTTTTGCTTGTTGCTGTTTTGCTTGTTAGTAAACTGTTATTTTTTCACTTGTATCTACTTGCATTTGTTCCTTACAGGTGGAAAGGGATTGGTTGAAATTAAGAGGAGGTAACCCTATTTAGAGTTTCCATCTCTTTAAGGGTTGTCTTAAACAAAGACAGAAGTTCTGCAAAGCATGAACCTTTACAATTTAGACATAGAATAACACCTGCAGACTGGGGAAAAGAGCATGAGTCTTACTCATCAGAAATCTTTGCAGAGAAAAAGCTTCATTCTCCACTTTCAAATGTAAAAGTTCAGGGGATCTCTCATAAATTCTTTTTAATCTGACCACCTTCTTAACACTGGCCACAGAAATACTCCAACTGACTGACTCTCTGCTTTGAAAAATAAAGAGTGTGTTTGCTCCTATTTTATGAGCTTTGATGTTCTTAGGTCATCTTACTTTGAAATTCGTTATTCGAAAAATGATGACATCTTCCTGCTTCTAATGGGTATTTTTCACTTTTAAGGAAAACTTTCATTAGATCATCTGCTGTGTAACTTACTAATGCAACCAGACCGAGAATCCAAGGCCCTAAGGAAATTTTACAAATAAATTAAGCTAAAATAACACCAGAAGAGACAGAAATCATGGTTTTTATGTACTAACTACAGAGCTTCAGCATTAGGTTAAAAAATAGAAAAAAAGGGAAAAAAAATTATACAGAGTGGGAAAATTAAAGGGAGGAGAGCAGGCCAGACAGAAGGTGGCTCTAAATATCCCCATTACACACTATAAAAATATTACCCTTATGCAGGACCTACAGGAACCAAATATTATCTCCTCTAAAAAAACACCTAAACATCTCTTTGGTGAGCAATAAGTGATGGTGGGTACTTGTACGCTGTCTGCTGGACACAGGCTATAACCAATTAGATCCCCAAGAACTAGAAAATTTCACCAGTGTTCATAACAAACCTGTGCGGGTAGGAACACAGGTTTAAAGCCCATTAAAACTACTTTGTTGATCCTGCCTGCACTGCAATATGTTGTCCTATATCCAGGCAACATGGCTATTAGTTTAACTTCTGTTTCAACATACTACAACTAATGAAAACTCAGAGGATCTGACATTTACAAAGACTAATATTCCCAATAAATGTATACATGCCATGGATGGCAGTGAAATAACATGGACATTAGTAATTATTACCCATGTTGTTACCCATGAAGGACACAGGCCTATTGAGCTAGTCCAGCGCTCCAAAAGCACCTCTCCTATGAAGACAGGCTGAGAGAGTTGTTCAGCCTGGAGAAAAGTAGAGAAGGCATTGGAGAGACCTAATTGTGCCCTTTCAATACTTAAAGGGGGCTTATAAAAAAGATAGGGAAAAACATTTTGGAAGGAGAAATGGTTTTAAATACAGATGAGACATAAGGAAAAAGTTTTTGACAGTAAGGGTGGTGAAACACTGTATCAGATTGCCCAAAGAGGTGGTGGATGCCCCATCCCTAGAAACATTCAAGGTCATGTCACACAGGGCTCTGAGCAAACTGATCTATTTGAGAATGTCCCTCCTCATGGCACGGAATTTGGACTAGACAACCTTTAAAGGTCCCTTCCAACACAAACTCTTCTATGATTCTGTGATGCTGTGTTCTCACAGAGAAAGAGAGTGTCTGTACATCACTGCGTACCTGCTTTCAGCCTACACATAAAAATCAGGAGAAGAATGTATTCCATTATCAAACATCACCTTAGAAGGTATCCAATCTCTGATTCATTACTCCTTTGCAAATCCTTTAAACAAGTAATTTTGTCACTTGTATTTGCATTAAATAATAATTTCATAAGCATATTATTTTATACATATCTAAATTAAATCTTAGACCACTTTAAATTGCTCATCTCCTTAAAAAATCCCCGTAACATTCTAGAATTACAAGAGAGTTTTCTCTCTTCCAGTATCTGTATGAAGTAAGACATCTCCATATAATTTGCAAGCTTTATACACTAACGTTCATTAATCTTTCAGCTTTTTTGTGGAGATTATGCATTTTTTTTCATAACAATACATACCATATTCACTGTTTCTGAACTAAATGTTTCCCCTTGCTTTCAAATGTTTCCCCAAGGAAACATTTTTGCAATCAGCAACCCTAATCTCACTTCTCTGCTTCTATCACTTCAGGAAACTGCAGGAAAAACCTCAAGTCAGTGTGAATTAACCATGCTTCCTTTAGTACATACATCCAAAAGATAGATCACCTTTTTTGGAAGGGTATGTCACTACTCAGGCATAGCTGCATATTAATTATAGTTGCATGGATAAATATTACACAAAACACAAGCCTTTTCACACTCATTTATATTTTAAAATGAATACATTTGCTTATCTTTGAGTATTTTTTTTAGTGTCTGCCAAAACTCAAAGTCATATTCACAGTAACGCTTACAACAAGCAGTTTTCACACTTCCATATTTCCATACTTACTTCATCAGCAATAGCATTCCCTGGGAGACTGGAAGCTGTTTGACACAGCAAGGCAGTAGAATGCAGCCAAGCCAGAGCAGAAGGATACATATTAAGTCATCTAACAGTTATTTTTATTGAAAACTATGACCATCGGTAACAATTTCTGATTGCCATTACTTCACAGGCCTCACTAAAAAAAAGCCAAAAGCTTGTCTTCAGCTAACATCTCCTGCAACAGTTTTTGCGCAAGGGATAGCTATGCAGGCTGTGGCTGGTCAAGCCAGTAAAAAGACTGTGTAATGTTTGACAGATGCTACTAAAAAAATGAGACTTGGAAAAGGGCTTGACTATGTACTCCAATAAGAAGGTAGCTGCTATCGAAGGAAACTAGCAGCAGATTCAAAACAAACAAACAAAAAACCAGAAAGATTCTTCACACAGTATGTGTCTGTTTGCCAGATGTGGGTGTTAAAATTTTACACTAGCTGAGAAAGAATCTGCATAAGTTCATGAAAAAGAAATCCAACAAAGGTTACTTTTTCCTAAGTAAATAGAAAGATACTGCCTTTGGCTAAGACAATTTCTTATTTCCACATTGTCGGAGATTGAGAAAGCATTAGAAGTGACTGCTCAAGACACATATTCTTTACCAGGTATTAATTTCTTGCTGTGAAATAGAGGATAACAGACTAGAACAGACTTCAGTTTAATTCCTATAACACATCTTACTGTTCTACATAATCTGCAGTTTTAAACATTTATATGCAGGAACAATACCTATATATTAAGGAAAATCCAAAAGTTTGGCACTAAGCACACATTGCAATATATAGTACATATAATATATATTTAATTTTCCTTATTTGTGATCCCAAAAAATAAACAAAATGCAACTTTACTACTATATTATTATCATTCATATAATAGGTTATTGTGGTAGCTTTATTGTCACAGATTTATTTAGCAGTGATTTTACCTGAAATAATATTTTCAAGTAATTTCAATACATTTTGGCTAGAGATTTGAAGCATTGCAAGTGTCGATTATAGAATAATTTGGGTTGGAAAAAACATTAAAGACCATGTAGTCCAACTCCCCTGCCATGGGCAGGGACACCTTCCACTAGACCAGGTTGCTCAGAGCCCCATCCAACCTGGCTTTGAACACTTCCAGGGATGGGGCATCCACAACTTTTCTGGTCAGCCTCAAAGTAAAGAATTTCTTCCTTACATCTAATCTAAACTCTCCAACAATTTAAAGTCACTACCCCTTGATAACGTCTTAAGCACCAAGTAGGACACTACTATTCAGTAAATAATGTATTTCCACCCTTTTTTCATCAGCTATTTCCCTGTCGATTGACTTTGACTAGTATCTAAAAACCTAGGAAAAGTGATTAGGAAAGGTTTTGGGTTTGGTTTTTTCCAGCTGAAATATTTCTAATAACACATCAGAACAGTTTTAAGAGTCAACTGCTCCAAAGCTGTGTCACAATAATACCGATTTACTACTCTCCTTTAAAAGCAACTAATTAAAACAGGCATCTAATGTTCAACTCTGCCACAGCTAAGTCAAACAGATACAAATTGTAGGGCTATGGCTGTTAAACATATTTGGTTTTCTTCAAGCCATTCAGGTTGGCTTTTTAGATAGAAACCTTTGAACTGAAAATAGATATCCTTAGTCTTCCACCTTTTCTCGCAATTGCCTTGTAATGCCCAAGGTGACACTCCTAGTAGCATCAACACAGATGTGCATTTGGATATGGCATTGCTGCATTTTAGCTATCTCATTTTCCCAGCTTATTTATATTTGTATCTATATTTATCCTTGTGTAAAGAGAAATGGCTTGGTGTTTCTTTTGACACATTTGAAAATGTTGTTTTCAGCAATGGTCCACTAATGAATATGTTAATCTTTCTACATCAAGGGAATAATTTTCACTTGGAAAATAGCTTCTGAAGTTACCGAATTTCAGTTCAAAGTCCACTACTGTATCCACTTCAAGCTATTACCTTCAGGGACAAACTTTCTTTTTTTAATGACGAAATATTTGCAAAAAATAATAAACTGCAGAAAAATTGATGTTTACCTTGTAAAAGATCTGGTTTCCTGACAAGGAGCACCATTCTTAACAGCGTTGCTAGATGCTACCAGTATAACTCACAACCTTCATTTGTATTGTAAGTGATTAAAGTTCACACTGATCATGGAGGCTGAGTAATTCCACGAAAGAGATATCCACCACAGGCTGAAATTTATTTAACGTGTAGAAAGATCTTTGGCTGCAAGCTTAAAGTAGGTTCTTGAAAACAGAAGGTGGCCACACTTCTTTTATGGATGAACATTTTACTCTTTCAGATGCATCCAAGTCTTTTCAAGACATCCACCTTTGGGAATTTAAAGTCTAGAAACCATCAGCTACTTAATTTCCACATCTTAGTAACCTAATCCTGCAAACATTCAGTCTGCCCTGCCCTTGGTTTTTTAGGGATAGCCAAAAATTTCCTTGCAGTTGCAACTCCCATATCATGCCAATCTAAAGCAACAGTATAAAGAGCAAGTAGTGTTTCACTACAATGTCCACAGCATTATTAACAGTGATCTCCAAGAATCAGCCAGGAGAGCTGGCCGGGATAAGAAGACTTTTAAAAGGACAGGAAAAAGAGGTGAGATGGAAAATGGGAATATGGAGAGAATTCCACAGCCAGAAAAGGAATGAGAACTGAGGCTGAGGCTGAAATGAGAATCAAAATACTCAGTCAGGCAACTGGAGTAAAAGTAACTCTCACACTTGACAGAGGTGGGTACTATGTGTCCTTTCTCCCTAGAATGTGTATAAAGTAAAACACATCCATAAAGTGTGAAATGGAGACTATTAGACCCCTGAATATGAAGTCTTTTCTGTCATAGTGGTTATCAGTCACTCAGATTAAGAAAATCCTCATAGTAGAAAGAGCAACTGTTCCTAAGCAATTGAACAAGAAAGACTACATTTTCCCCTTTGAAGAGGAGTCAAAATGAAAAAGATTATCTTTTTAAAAACATTAATAAGTAAGTCATTGAAAATACAAAACTGATCATTCTTCCTGCAAAATATAGAGTGACTGCAAAAATCACTTTTACACAGAGGAAAACGCCTGGGGCAATTCCAAGCAGAAATAGAGGCTGGGTGGAGAATCGGTCAAGACTAGTCCTGGGGAGAAGGAGCTGGGGCTGTTGGTTGACAGGAAGCTCAGTATGACCTGGCTCGCAACCCAAAAAGCCAACCCAGAAAGTCCTGGCTTGCATCAGAAGTGGTGCGGCCAGCACAACAATGGAGGTGATTCTGCCCCTCTAAGAGACCCCATCCAGAGTTCTGCATCCAGCTATGGGACCCCAACAAAAGAACAACATTGCCCCGCTGAAGTGGGTCCACAGGAAGGCCAAGAAAAAGACGAGGAGGCTGGAGCACCTCTCCCGTGAACACAGGCTGAGAGAGTTGAGGTTGTTCAGCCTGGAGAACGTTTCAGGGAGAACTTACAGTACCTTCCAGTATCTAAAAGAGGCTACAAGAAAAATTATAAGACAAGGCTTCAAACTGAAAGCAGGTAGGTCAAGGTCAGATATAAGAAAGAAATTCTTATCTAACCTAGACATAAGAAAGAAATTCTTGATTATGAGGGTGGTGGGACACCGGAACAGGTTGCCTAGAGAAGCTGCAGATATCCCTGGAAATTCCAGACATTCCTGGAAATGTTCAAGATCAGATTGGATGCAACCCTGGCAACTTGGTCTAGTGAAAGACCCTGTTCATGGCAGGGTGTTGGACTAAATTATTTTCAAGGTCCCTTCCAACCATTCTGTGATTCTATGAACACTGAGACTAAATGCTTAGCAAACAAAAGAGGAATGATGATGTATCTAATACATGCATACTATGATAAAAAATATGTAGGCTTATTCCCATTATTATAGACAGCAAATATTAGATTTAAACCTGAGTATCTTCAGAAGAAAATCTGTGTCTTTAAGAAAGCAGCACAGCACCAGCTGGGCAGGCCAGGATACTCTGCTACTGGCTATTTTTAGCATGTTTTTCTTCTCAATGACTTTGCAGCAGTACCTCTAGAGATTAGATACGGTCTTTGAGGATAAAGTAAGATTGGATGAGATTGAGGGAGGTTTTCTGATCCAATGCCATCTCCAAGCAGGGCCAGACTCAAAACTGCATCTGACTGAAATAATACTTCAGCCTGCAGGGAATCCCTTCCTTGCAACATGAGAATACCCACACCGCTGGAGGTGACCAAAGCTGTCAAGCCTTTTGATGTGGGTATCAGTGGCAAAGGCTGACTTGGCAAACTCCAATGAATGGACTGAAAGGTCAAAATGGGCTTTGGGTTTGAGCCTTATGGCACCTACATAAAACCCATATTTTCTGAGCTTAATGGTCTTCAGTTTGATTTCTCTGATAGCATCAGGGAAACTCCATATTTACCTGTGAAAATATGTTGTTTCAAAGATTGAGTTTTGCAAGCAATAAATATCCTGTTACTAGTACAATACCAAATCAGAAAGAAATATAATGCTCCCCACATCTGAGTCCATACATGGTTACCATCAGCATTTACAAGCAATTCTCCCAGTAAGGCAACTTTTTTTGCAGAGAAGGTTTGTGAAAATGCAGATTAAAAAAATTTTTTTAAATAATTTTTTTTTTAAAATAATCATCAGATCTTACTTTTCTGAAAACAAAAAGCACAGAAACATTTCGGTTTTTACTTTTTCTATTATAGCCAGATTTTCCTGTCCAATAGTTTCTTTTATTAACAATATTCAGATGCATTTAAAGCTTGGTAGAAAAATCAGTCTGAAAATTAAGACACTGTATAACCAACTCACATGTATTGAGTTAATTTTGGCAGTTACAAGGCTCTGAAAACAGCAGTTTATAATGGAAATGCTGACTCCGTATCAGTGAGAAGGGCACCACTACAAAAAGAACATTCAAAATCATTATTTTCAGTAGAGTGAAATAGGGCAGTTTCTGAGCTGGAATGTGGAAAGCTCTTACGTGCCACTTTTCGAATGCCTTTGGGAAAAAGAAACTAAAAATCCTTCAAATTACATAAAGAGCTACTCTAATCATAATATGCAAATAAACCCAAAGCCTGATTATCAATAAGTAATATACAAAGCATGAAAAAGCTCATCTATAGAAAAAGAAATTCCGCTAAGCTATTTAAACATAGGATCTGTTCTCAAAATCAGTGCCAGCTAACCAGATTAGGTACTTAACAGTTTCTGTAGTGCTGTGGAGAACAACACAAGAATCACTTGTGAAAAGTCATGCAGGTTCCTTAGTAGCCTTATGAACAGATATCTGATTATGAAGCAAACCATTGAAGTGTATTTACCTGTTCTCTTACTTGCTCTTCTTTCCTGTCCCAAATCCTTTCTCCTCTAAATAACAAAGCTACTCCATGTTTATGTATTATAGCTATTAGGTGACCACATCTTTGCTCGTTGTACAGTAAGTTGCATTCTCTATAATGCCAGTCATTATTCTTCCTGACTTCACTAACTTTTTCTAGCTGAAGCCTTTAAGATTAATGAGGCATTTGTTCTCAATCAAGGCACTTTCTATGAATACAGTTACACTTTCAGGATCCATGTAGATGACTTATTTATTATTATTTTATTTTTTTAAATTGTTTTGGCGGACTGATTTATGGCTATTTTTTTACATTAGCATAGATCATCCCGTATCACTCATCTCTTTTGTCAGTAACTGTTACCAAACAGGATCTACTGCTTAATAGAATATAACGATGTATTACGTATCACGAACGCAGGTATATCCTAGAGGGTGAAAATTTGACATAAAGTGTTGTAAAGCATACTACTTCAGCTACTTGTAGATGCTGAAACCGCAAGAAAACAGTATGCTTCTGAATCTCAAAAACAGCTTCCTCTGGTAATATAAAATGGAATAGCCATCAAGGAAAAGTCTGGTTCTGTCAGTCTAAATCCACACAGACATTTTTCTATTTCCATATTTTAATGATGTTCATAGTTGGGATCCACACATAATAGAGTTTGATTTAGCTATTAAGACAACTCTCCTTCCTACAGTGCTCTCATGCTTCATTGTTTTGCAAAGTCATACTGATATACAGAAGCCTAATAGAGACCAAATTTTCCATAAAGTTAACATAACTGCTGTGATTTTAAGAAAGTATAATTTAACAGAATTTAAAACAATTTTGTGTAAGCAGAGGAATGAGAAGGAATTTTCCCTCCTAAGAAATAAACTCTGAAACAAGGTTGTACCAATGTTTCATAACTTCCATTATATTCATTACACAGAATTTGTGTCATTACACAAAATCCTTGTTTTCCAATCAACCTTCCCATCACGATTTAATGCCTTAGCCAGAAAGGAATTTCTCAGATGGGTCATCTTCAGCTAAATCTCCTTCTTCCAGGAATCAATATTAAGTGCAGGGAAAACAATTTCAAACATCCAGGATGCTGGAGTTTCAGGGACTAGGTATTTCCTAATAACTACATCTTCCCATTTTGTACACTTTCTGATACAAAGAACTTAAGTTTTGGAAGGAATGTGTACATATAATTCCCACAGAGAGCAAAATCTGTTTCAGATGTTCTGCAACAGCTGCAGTTTTTTAGTAATGATTATCCGGAACAAAAATTTAGATTAATATGATTTTATATTTAATTTATGTAGAAACTCAAAGTCTGAACTGTATCAGTTGGAATGTAAAATACTCTCACTCTATATTCCCTACAGTAAATAAAAAAAGGTCACGCAAATAAGGAATTTTCTTTAATTTCATCTCCCTCTCCAGAGAGATTTACGGTACTACACAGCAATTTAAAATACAATTAAAATATTAGATGTAAAACAACAGATATAGAAAACACATTCTGTGTTCAGTTTTGGTCAAAAAAGGTGTGGACAGGCTAGAGACATCCAGAGACAGGCCATATAGATGACCAAAGGACTGGGAAGCCTGCCCTATGTAGAAAAGCTGAGAGAACTGAGTTTGTTCAGCCATGAGTAAAGAAGGCTTAGGGGAGACTTGATCATCAGCTTCCAGTATCTAAAGGGTGGCTACGAAGAAGATGGAGATTCCCTTTCTTACCAGGAGTCACATGGAAAATATGAGGGGTAATGGGTACAAGTTATTCCTGGAGACAATCTGATTAGACACTAGAGGAAAAAATTTCACAGCGAGAACTATTGCAGTAATCTCCCCAGAGAACTGGTGAGTTTCTCTGTGTTGAACACTTAAAACTCATCCAAACTAGACTGTGCTTTTGCCAGGAAAGGTTGGATGAGATGATTCTTGAGGTCCCTTTCCAACCTGGTATTCTATGATTAGATGAAAAAATTACAAAAAATTAAAAATTGATTCATAAAATAAATATAAACATTTAATTCAAAGGAAGCATAAAACTTCAGGCTGCAGGTTGGTATGACTAACTTGAATTGCTCACTCTTAAAAGGGAAAGTAGTACTTTGGGATAGCAGTATATTTAACTTGTCATTTTTAATGTACAGAAGATTGGTTAAAAGAGAACCGTATTACCTTAAGTAGAACTCTAACATTATATAAAAGTATTGTACTATTTTGAAGTGAAAGCTGTTAGGATAATTTAAGGTTATTGTCCGAACTCTGAAGGGACAAGAAATGTTACCCTAAAATGACAAATAGGATGAAATAAGTATCAGCAATCATTATCATGCTGATGTCAGGACTGAGGTTCCACACAAGCAAAAATATACTAGTATATTCAAGTTGGATATCAAACTAATAAATTTTTCCCCAAAGACAACTACAGCCACATTGCTTGCAATGAATAATACTGTCCAAACAAGCAAAAGAGAACTATCGAGAAAACAAAATTCCATGTCTATTTAATCCTTCTGCCTCAAGGCACAATCAAGTCTTCTTCAACTATTCCTGAAAAATGCTTGCATAACATGTTTTAAAAAATCTTAAAGGAGTAGCTTCTATAAAATCTCTATATATCCTAGCCCTGCAGTTCACTAGTTTTAGGAATAAAAATTAATAAAACTTCTTGGTATTAATATTAACTTCTGTTGATGCAGCTTAAAGCCTCTGCAAGTCATCTTGTCCCTAAAAGACAAGATGGAGATACCCTTTCTTATAAGGAGTCACATGGAAAATATGAGGGGTAATGGGTACAAGTTATTCCTGGAGACAATCTGATTAGACACTAGAGGAAAAAATTTCAGAATGGCAATTGTTTATGTTACTCTTAGTCATACACGTAAAATTTTACATGACAGAACATGACTTTTTTTTCTTTCTGCCTTCCCCTGGCTATACTAAGAAGCTTAAATCTTTTCAATCATCCCTTATGGAATGACTGACATCTATCAGGAATGATGAAAAGAATTTTACTTTATTGCAATTTCGGTTGCAACTCTTGTTTTCTTCCATCATCGTTTTCTGAACATTGTATATCCACTGTGAGACACAGTTCTTCAGCTGGACTTTCACCAAAGCTGAAGAGAGCAGAAAGATTGTTCCATGGTTTTTTTCAGGCTTCACTTCTAGTACAAAGCCTAAGCATCCTCGTATGATGCTTCAGATTCTACAGAACTGATGACATGTTCAGTTTGTGACCAGAGTGGTCACAACTGCAGCTGCCAACAGGAACTACCGCTTAGGTAGAGTCTGCCTTATTATGTGTGCCTAGCTGACAACTCTGAAGCACTCTCCCTATCTCTGTTGAACTCCGTATGATTTATTTTTCGATACAGTTTAACACTTGGTAGCTTCACATTATGTTAACTCCCCCTGCTCTTGTGCAATCATGTTGAACAGCTTAAAGTAGACCAGTCTAGATTTCCACAAATGCTCCATAATGACATGGAAAGTAATCAGCAAATGATGCCCAGAAATTTATTCTCTTAATGGTTTTAAAAGTCTTATGAGAATGATGGCTCGTAGTCTGAGATATTATGGTTGAGAGCAAATCCACATTGCTATGTGTTTAGCAACTATTATTTTCATCATCTCTCTTCTGCCACTGCAATATCAGAATTTAAAACACCATCAAAACCATCTGTAAGTTAGGATGCATTAAATTTTTTGCTTATTCCTTACTCCCATGATCTGTCACAGCAAAAAAATCAGTGGCCTGTTCTTAAATAGAAATCTCTTTGTATTCTGTTATCGTCTAGATTTTTAGAAATTGATAGATTCAGCACTTGCTCAGTATTTTTCTTGGTATCTGAGACTGGTAGGTTGACTTCCACTGCTCACCCATTTCATGCCTTTCTAAAAAATAACAATAGATTTTCCAGGCTGATGTCACCTCACCTAAGTTCTGCAAACTCTTGTAATCACTAATAGCTCTGAGATTGCTATTAGTGCAAGATCTGCATGTCAAGACTTTTGAAAGACTTTATTATTAAAAAAAGTGAATTTGGTATCATTGACATCAAAGTATTAAACAAAGCATTATTCACATCCTTGAAACAGCTGGATGTCTGCTACCTAACTTGGTAACAGATGCCTACTATCTATTACTCCCACATCTTTCAGGTGAAAACGAACAGTTCACATTTACATGTGAATGACATGTAATCACAAAGACTACAAGACAGCAGACAAGAGGACAAGTTTATAAGAAAACATAATACTAGTCTAGAGATCTATTCAATCTTCAATACTTCATTAAAACTTTCCAACCTAATGATGACTTAAGGCATTAAGAATGGAACTTTATTCCACAAGCATGTCCAAATGAGTAACTCTCTTGGGGTACAAACTCATTTCACTAAGGTTACCAAAACAGAGCTACAGAAAGATGAATTTGTAGCTCTAGCGTTTCAACTGTACAATAATCAATACACACATAAAATTACAGCAATTCAGTTAAATACATAACAGGTAAAGCTTACATTAAAAAAATTGTCCAAATCTTTGGACAAGTCTTTGCACGGTGAAAATGGTGCTCCATTTCATTTGTTAGCTAACTCATAAAATACAGAAATACAATAGGCCTTCTCTCCAGTTTCTAGAGTGGGCTTGTGCAAAATCCAAGTCCAAAACCTAATCACATAAACTTTTCATTCAGCCATTTCCTATATGATTTTGATATCTCTTTCACTGCTTCATCTGATCTCCGCAAATATTTTGGCTAAAAAAGTACTTTCCCTAAAATTCAGATTTTCCTTATTATCAGAAACTTAAATGCATCATAAAAGAATAAACACAAACTTATTCAGTCAAATGTGAATAATAACTCTCAAATTAATGTTTTCCACAGGTGTTAATATTTTGCATAAAAGTCCGCCAAAGAAAAATTCCAGTCAAGTTTTAATCTTCTCACCAATACTTTCCTTTCTCTATCATACTACCAAGCTTCCCCCTTAACTGACCCATAGTGAACGTAAATGAGTCATCAGACACTTCACTGCTGTTCTTATCATTCACTTACTGCTGCCATCTAAATGTCCACTTCAAGAATATTTGTAACCTTAAAACCTCAGAACAATTTTAGAATCCTTTCTACAACACATAATTAAAAAATTTTAAGACTGGATTTTGTTCTACAATTTTTTCAGTGACTTTGCTTTTAAAAAATGTACTATAGTCAAAAGACAAAGACTCCTAATTTGCATTCAAATGTTAACTTTTACATTGCAGTTAACATCAGGTCCCAAAAAAACACCTTAAATTTTTCAGTGCTATTAAAAAAAAAGACGTGATTTAGTCATACATGGTATTTTATGAAAAAGGATGTTCCCCTCAGAACTCTCATACTTGCCGTCATAGGTGTAATTTCCCTGAAAGAAGTTAACATTTTTTAACTTTTGATAGAGTAGTGAGGTTTCTAACCCTGTTTGTTTAACTAACAATTAAATTCTGAGCTCATAGCAACAGACTTACACTTCCCTTTGATATTCCCCTGAATCTGGAACAGTAGTCATAGAAGTATTTCAGAAGATCCTCAAATTCATGACTGTCTGAAAAGGAAGCTGTAATAGGGTATTCTGGTAACCAATGAAAGATGAAAATCAAATTATCACTATTTAGGGGAAATGTCACATTTTCTCTCTTCTATATGCATTTTAATTTTCAGTTGTTTGCTTGAACAACGTTTTTCACAAAACTATATCGTGCTAGCCAATCCTTTTCATAAGTCTATGAAACTACTCCAAGTTTGTCTATCAAAATGCCATTACATTTAACATTGAAATCTACTCATATTTAATAAATAGTTTTTCCCCAGCAAGCATGATCAGAAAAAATATGCAGGGTGCATTCCACATGAATTAATGCACATGCTACCTTTTTTTCACTCCCTTAATCTCTAGCGTGTTAGATAGCTAAACAACAAGTGAAACTTACAGCTGTCCAGGCTTTTTTTCTGCATCGAGAACACAACCACTCCTTATGGATTTCATGAGAAGGAACACCATAGCAACCTAGAATAAGAGAGCTGGATTGATTACTATATTCTGCCTTTCTATCAATGATGTCATACAGTTCAATTATACATAAACCTCAGTAAAACACATGCCTGTCCGGTGACAAAGGACAGTTTCGCAATCTAGGCTTACCGCTAATTTCACAATCTATGAAATTTATCTTTCCAAAACTCAAAAAAAAAAAAAAAAACCCACAAAAATCCTCACAAGAAAAAAAAAACAAAACAAATAACCCAGCAAACCAAACCAAATAACAAAAACCCCAAGCACCAAAAAAAAAACCAAATCACAGTGGATTTCTTATTTTTGTCAGTGCAGTATCATATGACCAATTCTCCCTGAAGTAAAAATTTGACTTAATGTACTGACATTTATTCTGTGCAAATATACCACATTTCCAAATATCTCATGGACTTTTTAGACTTAACTATTACAGTTCTACAGTCTTTAGAAGATACTGCGGAAAAATCCAAGCATTCATCAGTTACTCTTGCAATAAAGAAGAATGCTAAGTGAAGGAAAATACTGCATCCCCAAATTTAATATCAATATTCACAAGTCCTCCAGGAGAATTTCACTAGAACTACTTAATAAGGACATACTAGCATTGTGCAGTGATTTAAAATAGAGAGGCAAAAGAGTAATTAAATCACTCAGCACAGAAAAAAGAATCAGAAGTTTGTGATCATTAAATGTTTATGAGAAAGTTAATTCTTCAATATTTTCAGAGCAACCATGAAAAAGTTACAGAAAATGTAATGTAGTTTTCAAAAAGAATTAGCCAGTGATTAAAGCATTACAAACTGAAATGTTCTTCAAGTACTTTTAAAGACATGCTAGAAGCCTAGCTAACCATTATTTATCAATAAAGCAAAATCTGAAATTGCATTTCTGCCAACAGAACAATTAGATTATTTACTTGCATGAACCCGTACGCAACACTTTGCACAGGAAATCAGAAGACTTGTTCCATCTTCTTCAACAAAGGCATTTGATGGATAGTTTTCGGTGTTTTCTTCACTATAAATAAAACACATCTCTGGAATTAGAGGTTTAGTCTTCTCATTTTCTGCCATCAATGTTTCTGCTGAGTTTGCTTCACTGAAAGTAGGACTTTCTTCATCATGATTGTCTGGCTGGAAAATAAATGAAATTTTATTTAAGTAAAAGAGAGTCTTACTCTTCCTTTTGACAATGATGGAACTATTTCACCCCTCCCAACTTTCGTACTAAGTGTAACAGTTCCATAAGAAAATTGACTGCTTCTAGGTATTTATCACATTCTACCTTGATTGTTCCAAATAACTGTAACATCTAGAATAGCACTCAGACTGCTATTCTATATAATATCCAGTGTTATTGCAGAAGTATTCACTGGGTCCAGTGCAATAAGTCTTTTTTCTTGGTTCCCATGCTGAGGAAATTCCAGTTTAGCAGCTTCAGAGTTAGCAACATAGTACTACAATAACATTTTTACTTGTTATTTGACACAGTAATTCCAAAAGACAGAATCAAACAGTGCTTTGCATTAGACTGTTTCCAAGGGAATGTTTTTCCTGAGAAGGCCTGAGTACTGTGAAAAGACTTATTTCCTCAACACCGAAGGAAGGCAGTATAAAAGAGGCTCTGATAAAAAGTATTTGGAGATGGACAAATAAGAAAATAGCTAAAAGATACAAACCTATTTGGGTTCACCACATCAAAAAGTGTAATTTCAAGGGAAAATATACACACACTAACATGAACCCTGCATAAATGGTAGTAGAAGGCATAAACTGTCTGCAGCCAAGGGTAGATGCAGGTGAACAAAGTTATCAGTTCTAATTTTAACAGTAGTGAGTTTATTTACCTCTCTTACAAATGAAATGCACAAGTGTGTATTTTTTATAATTTCCTGAAAATTAAGTAGCCAGGCAGCTATTTCACACTTCATCCAGAGACGGAGCTCTGAGAATCTTGCTTACCTTATAGTACGGCATGAGCAGAGTGCAAATGGCACAGTGAGGTTCCTTTTTTGCACAAGCTGCATTGTATTCTTTTTCAGCATTGAAATTGGGTTGTCTTGTCTGCCACAGGTAGACCACAGGTCTGGCCCATGCCTCTGACTCTTGAACTTTCTCTTCAGTTAAGGTAGTCTCAGGCATTTCTAAAAGAAAGCAAACGATGGCTACATTGTAGTCATGGAATGAAGATAAACAACAATGAATTTGTCATGTGTGCTAGCAAAGACGATCAAACAATGTTACAAGAAGTCTGTGTGCAAATATGGGTGCAGAAGTCTAAAAGAATGTTGTCAGGAAAAACCCACAATTAACTTTGTCAAAACTTAATCAGCTTTGACATCTGTCATGAGCTGACTGGTCCACATACAGCATAAGAAAGTAGCTCTACTATTTACAACTGGTATTCATATCAACATTATGTCTCACTCTCCTACTGTCTCCTTACTCCCTCCAAACTCTATCCCCTCTCCCTCCATGCACTCTGTCCTAAATTCCTTATGGATGGAACAGATTGCACCCTGGCAGCAGCACCAGACAAATCACCCCATTCACACAGGATAGCACCTCACAAACTCTTCATGGAGAGTGACACTCATTTTCTAAATGGGAGAAAAAGGCAAACGTTATAGCCAGGGAGTAATGGGGAACAATCAGATCTAAGAAGTAGAGAGACATGCATGCTGGATCATTGGGAAAGTGCCTATTAAACCATTCACAACCAGTAAGAAGGCATGCAGGTGTCAATCAGAATAATTATAATGTGAATGTGGAAAGGAAAATGTGAAAAGTTTTGAATAAAACTTTCAGATAACAAAAACTGTCTATAGTATACAGTCCTTTTCTAATGATGTATTTAAGAAAAACTGTTTACTTCACAAGAAGAAAACTCCAACACGGAGAAACATTTCAGTACGTTAAGCTGATTCATCACATTCCTTCAGCCCATGACTGCTTTCTCCACTTTATGAAAAAGCAGAGGCTTTATGAGTCTCCTATGATAAATTGTCACACATTGCTACAAAACCACTATAAAGCTGGCAACATTTTTATCAGTGTTGAATAAAATATCAACTAAAATACAAGCAAGCTGAATGTAATAAAAATAAATTAATAAACACATCCTGCATGTGATTTTTAATCCATTTTTTATAGTTTCGCAAAAGAACTAATATCAATTCAATAAACATTTGCCAATAATCTGGGTAGAAGGGCACAAAGAAAACAACTGCAAAAAAGCTGTCAATATTTAGCGGCAGAACTTTCTGGTGAAAAACTTAGCTTCAAAAGAACACCAGTGAAGAAACAGCTGAACACGAGGAGAAGATGAACATATAAAATGCCAGCATTACTTTTATAACTTTTTGAATTACTTACTGTTTACGTTAAAAGCTTAACAAAGTTTTTGCTTAAAAACATTCTGTCCAATCATATTTTTTCTATTGCTCACAATTTTAAAGAACTGTAAAACACATAGTGCTGGAAGTTATTTCTCTACTTCTCTTTCAACTTAATTTTTCCTTTAAAGAGCCATCTAACAAGTGGCTTCAGCCTTACAGATACTACGAACCTTCAAAACAGATTCTGTGTGCCTCTTTGTTTTCTTTGTAAGGGAGAATCAAGCTCTGCATTTTCTGTGAGGTCCCAGCTATAATGAAAATATTTCAAATAAGGAGTACAAGCTCCTGAAGGAAAATAATGCGAAAGGAAGAATTAAAAAAAAATATCTTCTCTATCTATTATCCACTTGGAAACTGACATCCTTTGATTGCACCACTCTTTATCACCACTGAATAATTCTCCCATGATAGTTGAAGCCTTTGCCCAGAACCTCAGCCTATAATGCTCTTCTTTATTCAAAAATCTATCTTCAGATTTACAGTCCTGGAACCAATTCTAGGTTGGCAACTGTAGTTCTCTCATACAGTGCTCTGGCTTTCCACTGTCTACAGACTGATGAGTTTGTGTCTACATTGGTTCTGGTTTTAATGAAAACAATATTTACCTCTTAATTACATATAAACTCCATAATTTCAGTTCCCTCTTGTGTAATCTTTACAAATGCTTTCCCAGCCAAGACACTGAAAAGAACACAAGAGACAAGAGTAACGCTGACTTTTAAAAGCCTTTTGTTGCTTTCAGGAGTTTTGTATTTATTTTTGAACCTCATTCCAAAATAAGCCAGGGACAAAGTGTCATATGCATATGTACCAGACTCCATCTTTCAAAAACTCATAAAAATTTAACACTATTTTAATAAATTTATTTTCTCCTTTACATTACACTTCCAGTTAGCTATTGACTAGAAGCAAACACTCCTCATTTATTTGCCTCTGATCCCTAGGGTCTGTAATTCTGAATTCTATGTCCTTCTATGTCCTTTGAGGGGTGACTGTTTTCTCCATGATCCTTACTGCATGATCTTCTGTCTCTGCATGAACAACACAAGCTCTCTGACATGCTCCTCTGGTATATTACACCATGCAACCCCTCACTCTTCTCCACCATAACAAGAAAGGAAAAATATCCATCCTCTTTTCAGAGGGAGGCTGCCTAATCCAGTACTTAAAGGAATGGTTCACTAACAGGATAGAAAATTAGGAGCAGACTGAATAGATGTTCCTAAGGATTACAAGCTTTGTCTGATACTCTGTTATCACCCCTGTAAGGCTAGTGAATTTCAGTTCTCCTCAGGAATTTCCTAGGCAACCTTGAGCCTAAATTATCATCTTTCAAAGGCTTCAGAAATATTAGTTCATCTCCTCATAATCAACATTCACCCAGCCACACTGAAATAATCAAATGTCAAAAGAAATTGGTATTAAAAAAAAAGAGCTACAGAGTACACGATCCCATTACAAAACATGACAACAATGCTGCCTTAAACAACTTCCCCACCAGGGACAATATGCAATCGTCTGTGTAAATATTCTACATCAGCAGAACTCGGGCAGTTTCACTTTGTGTGCTTTATTTTTTTTGTGTGTGCACCAGTATCAGTGAGAGGAAGAATTTCTACATAAGCTTCTCTGGTAGTACAAGTGGAGGTACCTTCTTGGTTTCCATGTAGTCAGAGAAGTTATGCACCCTAAATAAAAACTGAGAATCTGCTTAACCAAAACAAGCAAGGAAATTTTTAAAAAAATCAGCTCTCCAAGTATTTGAGAGAAAGCACAGAGTATATAATTACTTGATGTAACAAAACACTGCTGTCTTGGCACAGTTTATAGCTTTTCTTCACTTGTTCATTTGATAATACTAATATCCTATTTATGTCCAAAAACACCTTGGAAAACTTGAGGGATTTTTAGAAATTTGTTTTCTGTTTATCCAGTGCTTCTCACTCCTCCTATTTTCTTTATTTACTTCTTTCATTACTTACTATTTAGCTGAAGAGCAATCAGTGGCTCAGCCTAAAATAAATTTACTTTCCTGACTCACACTGTTGCATGCAGTTTCAGGGCAAACATTCAGGGGGCTCATGTGAGCTCAGTGTTTCTTTGATCAGATGTGTCTGTTAGAAGGACAAAAAACAACTGCAGCCTCCAGCTGGCTCCATTCAAAATCCACCTTAACTGAGGATTGTCAGAATAAGAACAGAGAACAATTTGTACTGTTCATACTGACAGAAAGAGCTCAGAAACTCCACTGTCGTAAGCAGGCATACTTTTTAGTTCAACTGTGTATCAGTGCCAATTGCAAGTACTCAAAACCTGCAAAAACTGTGGTAGAAGCAACTGTTCCTACAGTGACAGATACTGCCCGTCCCCAAAAAACAAACATCTACTTTATAAGACCAGTATGTAACGTTTCAAGAAGAGCTATGAATATGATATTTCACTCATAATCTTACACAGTGGCATTTTTCTGAAAGAGCATGAGAATGCTCTCAGTTCTGGTAGAGCAAGTTTTGACGAATAGTCACTTACGCAATGCTGTCAACCAACAACACTCCACGATATGCACCATTATGCAATCAACCCTTCATTGTGATAACTTGGCCCTGCTCTAAGAGCAGCTATCAATGGACCAAGACAGGCCATTCAAAAGATTCAGGTCAGCCAATGCAGTGATATGAAACATAATGTAGGTCTACCAGGAGCATTTTCTTTACACAGCACATGAAATGGAGCTAGGGATTCTACCTTGACTTCTATGTCTGCTGTAACTCAGATCAAGTCACTGACACTTCCTCAGAATTCTCTGACAGTAACTGCATGAACAGGTCTCTGCACAGGTGCACAACAGAACTCCTTGGTGTGAACTCTGGTGTGCCATTTCTTGGGGTCTTTTTCAGCTTTTTGGCACGAAACGTGCATTTCAAATGAAGAGGTAATCAAGACAAAAGTGAATAAAGCACTCTTGGTATTCTTTCATATACAAACTTCAACTCAACTATAGTACAAAATACATCTCGCTGTCAGAGAGAATAAAAGAAAAATACAGGATTTGAACCTGCTAGCCATGACAGGGAAATTCAATATATATTTGCACCTCAATTGACAGCACTGTTCAAGAGATTGCACACTCATGTATAACACATAGACACACTGACAAATACCAAGAAAAGCTTATTTTGCAAATCTGTTAGTATGCCCATGGTTTTTAAACACTCTTACATGAATGAAGTCCATTTCTTGTAACTTCTGTTATGTTTCTGGCTGTAAATATATCACATATTCATGCTGAAGTCTAAAATGGATTAATACCAGTCAAAAAATGTATTAACTGCATGATGTAATGCAGCCTATTCCTAAGTATGTAAAAACACCTTACTGTCACCAGTATCAGTGGTCAGAGATCTTGAATCCCCCTAAACCACCTGGTCATTTTTACTTCACTACAAATATAATGCTTTTTTGTAATATTACTTTACCAGATACAATTCATAATTAGGTTGAATATTTTGTTTCCTAAGGGGCTAGACCAAGTGCTCTTTTTTCCTACAGAAAAGCAGAAACAATTGATGATACAATTATGACTTTAAATAAACGCCTAACAGATATAAATCTTACTGTATCATATTGTGATGGTTTTGGCTGCAGCAGAATTAATTTTCTTCACAGTAGCTCGGATGGAGTTGTGGTTTGGATTTGTACTGTAAATGGTATTGATAATATAGAGATGTTTTTGTTATTGCTGAACAGTGCTTGCACAGCATCAAGGCCTTTTCTGCTTCTTGTGCCACCCTGACAGTGAGTGGTACAAGAACATTCCAATTCTCTCCCCCATCCGGTTGGTGGGGGACTGAGTGAACAGCTGTGTGGTGCTTAGATGTCAGCTGGGCTTAAACCACAACACATATAATTCAGCCACAGTATTATTGATAGTACAAGCTGATTAGCAATGCTAAACTTGATAACAGTTTCTGCTGTCATATTTGTACCCGAGGAGAATATTTATATAGGATCAATTAACGCAATGTAATTTCAGAAATACCAGTTGTCAGGAATGTGATTATTTATATGTATCCGTAGCCCTTCACATATTTAAGAAAAGTGAAACAATTCATTAAAACTAACTGTGTAGACAAAAACAAAATTATAGCCCAGAATCTGTTTTGATACAAAGGCAACTCCTTCCATAGCAAAGTACTTCTCAACAGTCACTACGCTGCTCTCCAAGTGAGTAAGTGAATGAATGAATTGTTTTCACTAATGTTACTGGTTTAACAGTTTGTTAAACATACTTGCTCCAACATACAATGCTAATGCTTTGAATGGTTTTTGCTTACTAAGTTAAACTCAAATTATCAGGCAGAAAACATTTGGGCCATTTGCAGAATGGGCTGTTGCCAGCATTTGCTCATTTAACCCAGCAGATGTGAAAAGCCATAGACACTAATACGGTACAATTTCCTTTTGCCAATCTCAACAATGATTTTGCTGCTTAGGGTTATGTTCCACTGATGCTTCCTGGCTTTGTACAGCAGCATTCTCCACTACGAAGAGCACAGAAGCATCTGTTATTTTTCAGGTAGTTGAGCATAATCTCAGCCCTGGGAGGCATTATCTATAGTTTCAAATGTCCTGGAGGAAATAATAATAATACAAATTTGATTTTTTTTTTTTTTTTTTTAAAGACAGTTGGGGAAAAGACTTGTACTTGAAAATTTTACTGTTCCAGCAGTGTATCAGCAAATTCAGTTTCAGAAATTGTCTTTTTTTTTTTTCAGTAATGAAAAAAATCTGTGAATCTATGACATAGATTTCATAGCAAAATACGAAGATAAAAACTTTTTAATTTATTGTACTGTTCAAGAAATTTCATTTCTTGTATGGGACCATAGAGTAAAAGTACTGTGAAGTATGCATATATTTTTAGTTAGAGAGTCTAATTGCCAAATTAGCTATCAACACTTCAGTTCTTGTAAAAGTTGCATGCAAAAATAACCACACTGAATCAGAGTTCTAGAGGTTAAGCCAAAGAGCTCCTGGATCAAATAAGATTTAGCTCCCAAAATGAAGTAATGGGGTGCTTTAATAAAAAAAGTTAAATATCAAAAAAGTATTAGACATCAGTTGTAGCAGATCTCAAAATGTTTTGAAAAGTCTGAAAAATTCAGCATAAAAAAAAAACATTCTTAAAAGACAATTTGACAGATTTGAAAAATTTGATACTGGGATACTCTGATTTTCCTTCAGCTTACTATTAGAGCTCCATAATGAAATTCACATTTGTTTTGTGATTGAACTGTGTATTGTGATTGCTACACTTTGCTCAATGTAATTTGTACTTGTATTGTGACTGAACTGTACATTACAATTCAACACCCTGCTAAACATAATTTGTATCCTCACTGTGATTTAAGTGCATTGATGTATCACTCTGCTAAATCGAAATCCCATGAAATTTCAAGTAATTTCAGATAAGAAAATTCTGTATTATTCCCTAAACCATCCACACACAGAATATCTAGAAGAACCTGGTCAGAGTGTATTGTACTCCTACATTAACTGGCAGAGTCAGCAGGCTTTTCCTGAGGGTGAGTGGTACCCACTAAAACAGTAATGATTACTTTGGCAAAAAAATTCTTTCTGATTTGGTGTTAGTCACAAATAAGAACTTAGTAAGAAAAATCTCACTGTGATGACGACTGGCTGCAGAGAGAACCACTACCATTTAAAACAGCAGATAAAATTAGTATAAATATTAGCAAAGGCTGGAAAAATCTCACCAGTAACTTTGAAAAGGAGGGATAGGAAAACCTTAACCATGATTTTTCATGGACAGCAGGACAAAGCACTGATGCCACCAATACTTTGGATGAATATGAAAAACTGAAAGGTTCTAAGAAGCTAAAGGAGAGAAAAGCAGGGCTTCACAGGTTGCTGGGTATTTACTTGTGAGCAATAATGCGTAAGTTAGAAGAGGAGAAGATAGCATATCAGAACAAGTAAAAGAAACAGTTAAGTAACATAACTTAAACTAAGTAAAATTTCTATTATACTGCATTTTCAATATGTGGAATATGTAAAATGACCCTCTCAGGCAGTACTGGACTCCAATCTTTCTCTCTAACAAATTACAAAGTAACTAAAATATATTTGATTTACATTGCTATGATTCTGATAAACTAACTTAGAGAAAGCTCTGAGGGCTCACAGCATAGAGATTCAGTTTACATTTAAATGACCTGTAAAACTAGTTCTACAGAACTATAGCACTGTTATTTTTGAAAATTACCATTTTTGTTTGCTTACTAATTCCTGCAACAAAATAATTCTCTATTTGAAACACTCGATCATAAAGGCACCCAATAATTACAAGGAATAAAAATCAATTTTTCATTCAGAGAATTCCCTAAATAGCTGCATTCCGTATGCACAACATCTTTGTGCATATGGAATAAAGAATTTAACCCTATCAGTTAAGGTTCAAATTGTCAAAGATGTCTACTTATTCTGGCTACCTAAGCTGAAGCACAAGCAACACATTCTTACTGATGCTAAAGTCTATGAATTATCTAGTGTCTCCAGAAATACAGCTACTTACCATGCCCAAAAACCAAACTCAAAGGTGACCCACTAGTCAGGCAACTTCTTTAAAATGTGGACAGGAGGCCACAGAAAGGGAGATGTTCTTATATCTGTATGAACTGCCAACATGAAATATTTACAGCATATTGGTATTATAATTTCCATTATTGTATAGATGTTTATATATACTGTATATATTAAAGCGATCCCAGTAATTTCACCTGTCTTTGCACTGTGTAAATTTAAAGAATAGCCCCTGTATTTATAAATCTGTTCAAAGAGGTATCTCAGCAAAATCAAAATGGAAACAAAAGAAGATCTGCTGGAATCTACCGCACAGCCTATCAGCAAAAAACATAGTCGTCAGTACAAAACCATTACAAGCCCAGACTACAAGCTGAAGATTAGTAGACATCTGCTCTATCGAAAAGCTTTAATTCATAGCACTTATTAGCAGCTGCTTTCTCCATTCCCTCTCTGAATGTAATTTTTCACAGTTTTTATGAACAAAATTCAATTTTTGCATTCTAATATAATCTGCTTGTTGTCAATGTACTTACCACAAAAAACTTCATGGATAACTAAAATTACATTGGAATTTTTAGGAACTGATATTGCCACCCATATACCTGCTTACTGATTTCCTATTGAAACACCATAGACTTCCAGGGTACGCTTCTCTACAGAAGTGGAAAAACTGACGGAAAGTTGACAGAAAGCTGTCTCCCAGTCATCAGGCATGTCTTGCCTACTAATAAAACGAGTTTCTCAGATACAACAGAACTACTTGGTGGTACTTCCTTATTCTGGAAATTAAAATGCATCATCATTGACCATACTGCCAAATACTATACGATCAAATAAATATTTAATTATTATGCTGTTAAAGTGTTTCAGAAGTATTACAAAGCAGAATCACCAACATACTCCTGTTTTATGCTGCACTAAAGAGAAAGTACCAAGTGAGGAAAACGTATTTTATGGTTATTTTGTATCTCTCAGGCGGCACAAATCTAACCTATGTCAATATACTATTCCAGCACAAGTTCCTCTGGGCAAAACACAAGTGAAATTTCAGGAACAGGGTTACTTGAACGTGTTAAGATTGTCCAGAAGTTCTTCACTGAACCAAGGCCTCTTCACAAGTATACAAGTTATAAGTTAAGTATAAAAGATGCAAAACAGATTCAATCACAGATCCCAATTAATGACAAATCAATGCGCAAAATAGAATTATAATTTTATACCTTCAAGCTACAGTTCCTGCAGATCACTAAAACAAATATCCCATAAACACTTCATACACTAGACAACAACTGCATTTAAACTCCTTCAAGAATCAATTTAAGTGTAACTATTTTGTACATTAAAAAATATATATTACTTACACTTCTCAGCCATGAAAAGACAGTTAGCAAAACCCCTTTAACCCCTTTGGTATTAAAATTTAGTCACTTTTGATACTAATGGTTTACAAAGCAGCCTCGGATTTTGACAAAGGCAATGATAATTCTATGGGCTAGGGTTTTTTTAATTTGAAAAACAGAAGTTATTACTAGAATAACTCACGAGTCAATTCTCTGCACCAATACTTCAATGAATTAATCCTTTATTATGGATTATATGGTTATATGGTTTTGGTGTTTCTCTCTGGACCATAACTACAGAAACAGAAACTCAGCTCCAGAAGATCACCCTACAGAAGGGATATCTGTCTCCTTGGTAAATGTCACATCTAGTTTGCCTACCAACTCCACAGCTACCCTTGAGAAGACTACTGAGAGGCTGCACTAATGCAGCAGGAAATCCATTTTCATTTTGGCACACCTGATAATGAGAAATTATGCATGCCTTTCCATACAAGACTGCAATTCTATCCAGTCCTTTATGAGGCAAAATACCATATTTTAAAGCTAAGAAAGCAGCACAATTAGAGCTGCAAGACTGCAGCTGCATGACTCTTCAATGATCACAACACATACCACTGTCCAGCAAATGATAAATGTTAGAACTGGTTTTAATTCCAGTCTTGATCAAAATAGTGGCTAGTCTTAGATCCTGGAAGTGTCCACTAAAGGCAGATAACTGCTACTCGTGAAAGATGTCAGGGGACAAAAGCTGCCAGTGGTAATAACCAAAGGTGTCAGTTCTTGCCATTTCTGGAGATCAGCTGCTGGCCCACAAGGTTGACAAGAGTACTGTAAATACAGAAGAAGCTTTTATTTGACCTTTCAACATATCCCTTTCCTAAATATCTGCTAAAGATTATACCACATTTTTATGGAAGGTTTCTTGGGGTCTTCAGAACGCCACATGCTTCCTAAGTGTCAGTACTTTTTTGTAATTATGGCAATTGTACCTTGAAAATTGAATTTAAACAAAATACAATTTAGGTACCAGAGAAAAGGACAGAAAACACATTTTTCTAGCACAATGATACTGTTGCAAGTGGTAGAGATTGCTGGACTCTTCAGTGCTAAATGATGATATATGAAGAAAGTAAATTACGTACTTGATTAACCCACACTCAGACACAAGCAAAGTATTTTAAAGAAGTAAAACTTCACTCAACAAAACAGTATGGGAGGGAAAGCAATACTGGAAACTGTAAATACTAAAGTGGTAAATGTAAACATCCCTCTATCAATTGGTCAGCAAATTCTTATCTACCTCCCATGCAACAGCAGGAAAAAAAGTTAACATTTCTTTCTGAAGTAACTGAGAATCTTCAAGCAAACTCTCCCATTTGAAGCTCTGAAACAAAAGAATAGTAACTGCATCTACAAGCGTCATTTTCCCCTATTTAAGCAGGCTTAGCCTATTTATGATGTTACTGAACAAGCCTTAAATGGTTTGACTTCTAATATCAAATCAAGCACATCTCACAGGATGCCGACAGTGAATGTGAAAACCAAGGCTTTATACTATGTCATAGCAGGAGCCACTGTTTCCATTTAACAAAGTTCTCTCTTTCTGTTTTCTTATCTTGTAAACTAATGAAAGCAAAACTACTTTAAAATTCTGAATCATACTTAAAATGCTAAAAAACATATACAAAGAGCCTCATACGGAATTCAGTCTATATGCTACAATTACATCATTTAGGGCAATGGGAAATTTTAGTCAACTTGAATCTAAAATGTTTCTAATGTTGCGTGACCAAATAGTGCTGAAAAGAAATCTCCAGGACCAATCAATGTGCATGCAAAGTTAGTATGCTTGCTCCTTCTGCTGAATTTGCTTTTTTATTGCTTAAGCGAGCAGAAATACAACTGTATTAAATACAACAGAATATTATTACCACAAGTTAATATACTGCATTGAGTATAAGATCAAGGATCATTACATAAAAATTGTTAGTATGTTAAGTGTGACATACAGCCCATACTGTACTGCTGCACTTATTTTCTTGAACTGGCAGCTTGAGTTACGATTTCTAGGACTGATTCCCAAGACCCTAGTATTTCTCAGTGTATGTCTTTTAGGCATTAATTCCATGAGAAGTCAGACGTACACAGGGAAAGGCCTTAGGGCCAGTGAAAAAAAATAACACCAATAGACAACAAATAAACAATTAACTCAATTATTTTTCATAAAGAAATACACACACATATAAGCATATACAGTGATAAAAAGAAAGCCCAAAACTCAAATGTCCAAGAGATCCTGTGAAAAATAATACATTTCTGACAGAGAACTCTGTATTAAAAGTGAATTCAGAAAGTCTCTTCTAAGATTTAAGTATGCTGTTCAATACAACAGTATTACATTTGCAAACTTACAATACTGAAACGGCTGACAGTGTCAAAGAATGCTGCCTACATATTATTAACAGCCTCTGATCACCTCTATTCACAGAAACTTCTTAATAGAACCCTAGTACCCGAAAGACTTCAAATATATTAATTTGAATATATATTATCTGTATTAGAAATAGCTACAGACTATCCAACTTGTGGAAAGTGATACAAGTTGCAGATGAAATATAAAGCCTCAATTTCTTAACTTTTCACAACAGCACTAGCCTGCAACTTCTTTCTTCATTTTGTTTGCAGTTATTATTTTACTGGACCCAGAAAAATTAAAATATAAACTAATGTACAATACGTAAATCCCCCTTGTAAAAGAACAGATTAACTCAGAAATTACTGTACAAAGAGATTGTATACTGTACCATACTCTCAGCCAGCATCATTTTTGCTCAAAAACACAGAGAATAAAAGTATGAATGCTGAATTACATTTCTACTAACTCTGGAATACAGATTAAACACCTTCATAAAGATAAACACAGCTGTTAGCACATTGACGCTGGTTACTTCCCTGGTATCTGACACAGTCTTGAAAAAAATCAGAAAATCATCTAGCCACAGATCTTTAACCTGCATGCCAGCATGTGTCAGGCAACTTAATGAGGCTACAGTTTGCCAGTCTCCTTCAGCAGTTCTTCAATCTTTGTCTTGGATGTAAACATTCTGCTCACCGAAACGCTACTGTTTCTCTTCTGGTGCTCTCACAAAAACCAGCTGACAAATTAGGATTACAGTGAGAAACAGATGCATGAAAATAATAATAATTCCAGTTCCAGCTAGGAAATAGCAGTAACTGCCATGTCCAATAAAACTCTTAATTACTTCCTTCAATCAGTAAGCAGACATGTTCTTAGTGGCTACTGATTCTAAGATAGCTCTTACTTTCCTAAGAAAAATACATCCTTATGTATTAGGAGGACAATCATCATGCAAAGAGGAAAGACTTTAAGGTATAAGATTTCTTGTCAGGATGTTGCTACTTTCACACAGAATTAATACACCTGGAAGCTGGAAAACTACTGGATGAGATAGAAAATGTCTTGGTATTAGAAAAATCCTTGACTCAAAATCATTATCATATCATCATCTAGCCAGATTATATCATACACAATCCATGCTTAAATAGGAAATTCACAATAAGTTTCAACCATAATGTTGAAAAATAATCACTAGGCAAAAGGAATATAATCTCTAATTTTAAAAAGAGCATTTTTACTGCAACCTGCCACATATTAAATCTTTAATTACTTTACTAGATGAAACTTAATATTAATATAATCCTGTAAATTACCATAACATTTTCTGTCTAGCCCTCGAGGTATCCAAACATACTCATATATGATACAGATCATGGGTTTAAGCTGTCTTTAATTTTCAGAAAGATGCTTAACAGCTAATTGAAGCATCACGCCTGGCAAAGCTGTGGCTCAGATCAAAACTGAGAGAGTATAGCTTTCCAAAACTAGTGAGACTGAAGACACAAATCAATTACTTCAGGGTTGAAACAAGGAGGGAGATTTATTGATGAGAGGTCAATTGAACTTACAGCAGTCAGCTCAACAATGCCTAACTTGCCAACTGAAAGCATAATATCGCTTAGTTAAAAGAAGAAGAATCAATTAACAAGCATGCTCTCTGAAGTCAAGAAAATTTATCTGCAGCTATAAGAAACAGCTACTGTTAATGAGAAGTAATTGAGAGGGAAAAACACTCAGGTAAAAATTGCAGGTAAACATTGAAGTATGCAATAATGTTGGAATCAGACCCATAGTCACAGACACGGCATCAGCTCCAGATTATCAAACTGTCTAAGGGAGTGTGAGAACTAATCTCCAGTTCTGCTAACTGAGGAGATTCTGGAAAATGGCATCTGAAAAATTTATGCTTTACAGAATTAAAACGGTACAGTGATGTGAAAAAGGAATGTGTTTGTATTCCATTTTTATCTATACTTTTGATGCACGTTTCCATAAGCTTCACAAGTCACATTTAATAGAATAAAGGAGCTTTATTCATCAGCTTTGGGTGGCTATATATGTGATTTCTGGGTAATGCTGATTTACTTTTTATATTTACTTCAGGGAAGGAAATCCCTATATTGGGTACATTTATTAGATTTTTGTAGCCTATCTGCACAAGGCAGTGACTCTCTAAATGCCTATATATATGGTCTCATAAAACCATAAAATTATCATCAGAAAAATGTATTAAATAGTCCACTCACCTTCATCACTAATTGCTTGCTGTTTAACCAAAGTCATTGGAGATCTAGCCGGGGGTTTATGTAATGGATGACGCCAACTCTTAGATATTTTCTTTCTTTCAACTTCCTCTGACTGAAAGGAAAAAACGCAACTAATTTAGTATGTAATTCTGCATAATTAATTACAACAAACAAAAACATTCTTCTGTGAACAAGCAAACACGTCAAGTCTGTAAATACTACCACAGTATACTTGAAGGACCTTTAGTGTACCAATACAACGCTTGTCTCTAACAAAGAGCATATATTTTAATTTTAAAAGTACAATCCTTGTCATACACAAATCCTTTCAGGTATATGTTACTGCAGCCCTTCCCAACTTACAGAGTATAAATCCTGTTTTGCTGAAGTGATGTTTGAAAGGATGATCAGCCCAAATAATTCAAGAGCTGAAGTACAAAGCAGCCACTAACTGTGGCTAGAAAAATGAAGCAGAAACCCACTGGCTTAATTTGTGAAAGACTCCAAAACTCCTCAAGAATAAAAAAGGAAGATCTGGAGTTCAGGTAAAAAACCAAGAGTCCTGATATATGATTAACATGTTGATTTAGTATATGAAGAAATTCCTTCCTCCCTCAAACAGCCCTATGTACATTCAGCTTGAAGTTATTCAAGCTTCAAGAACTAAGGCCAACACTTCAAAGTCTTGACGTGCCACTGGGGGAATCCCACAGTAAACACGCTATAGATGGTGTCTGGAGGTTCAGGACCAGAGGAAGGGTAAGGACAGTGGCAGAGGTGTGGGAAGCACCGAGTTCACACAATTCTTACAGACCACAGCATTCTGTGCCTCAAGACCCTGAAACTAACGTAGCAGATTATACACATGCCCCTTGAAGTAATTTACAAAACATTATATTTACCATGATAAGCAGAGGTCAGAAGATGTGGTTAATGCACAGGACAAGTTTATGGTCTAAAACAGTTAGCAATTAAGCAAAAAGGGAACTGTCAGGCTTTTAAAATGGCATTTGTACAGTATATTTCTTCACTTAAAGAGTGTGGTAGGTTGAAACTTGGTTGATGGATAAGTTGCTAAGCCAATGAGAGGGCTGGTAAGGCCTCTGCAATCACATATTTAAAGAGAAGCGATCAGGGGAAGTTTCTCTTTCGTTCCTACCTCAAGGGTTGAGGGGTGACTAGAGGCGGAGGGCCCCGGGCCCCGGCCTGGGCCTGGGCCAGACCCCCCGGCGCGGGGCCGTCCCTTCCCCCCAGGGGAGAGCTGTCCCAGCTCTGCAGGCAGTGGGGAACCAGGACTGCGTGGCCGAGACGATCTCAAGTCGTCGAGACCCTGCACCGAGCCGGCGGGGCCGGCGGGCCTCCTCTCCCCTTTCCTCCCTGCAGCTGGCACAGCCTGAGCTGAACAGAAAACTCCACACGCCGCAGCCGACAAAGACAACCTTTTCTTTCAAGTCAGCGAGGGAGAAAGAGAAAGTAAAGTCACGTGGGACGAAGCTGAACATGGCGACTCCAAGGTCAGAAACAGAGTGGAAGGGCGAGACCGCATGGGATGGAAGCTGACTGACGGCGGGAGGAGAGGGCGGTCGCATTTCTGGTACGCAGAGCTTAAAAATGCTTCTTGCAAGCTGTAGAAAAATACTTTAATCCATTTGGAAAAAAAACTTGGGGGGATGGGAAATTCTTGTGCAGCCTGTGATTTTCAAGAGAGGCCCACGCCAGGCCATATAGAAGTTTTGAGAAGATGTTAGAGATTTGAAGCAGAGAACCTTTGCTTTCAGGCTGAGATAACTCATCCTTAAGACTAAAACCTCATGGGGTTTTTTTCTGTGGACCATGACTTAGCAGTGTGGGAACACAGCAAGATTCATGGGAGAGTTACCTTTTGCACTTAAACAGATTGTTTTTCCGGGCGGACTGTTGGTTTGTGAAAATTCTATGGCACAGCAGAAGAACCTCTTTTTCCTTAAGCATAAAAAGACTCTTAAAAGAAATGCAATTCTGATCAAATCCCATGTTATGTTTTGTTATCCTTTGTAGAAATTCGGTAAAAAGAGAAAGGCACTAGAAAAGAAAAGTGTTTAAAGGTTTGCTCTGATTTGTTTTCTTTTTTCACTTTTCATTCTGTTAGTAATAAATTTTTCTTTACATTACAACTGTTTAAGTGTAGACCTGTTTTGCCCCGAAATTCCTTTCCATTTTCCTCAATAAATTTGTATTCCCCTTATGCATTTAATTGGCTTTTGTGTGCTTGGCGCTTAACCGCGTTCAACCACGATAAAGAGAAAGAAAGGATATGCAATAATACTGCAGAAAATCTGAAACCTAATATATAAATGGCTGAAAGGCACAGGAAGAGATAAATATAATCTCTAATACATGTTAATTGAAACACTGAGATGTTTATACTACTCCTTATTACAGTGAAAAGGCTGGAGCTAAGATTATTAAAACTCACAACATTGAAAAAAATCATTAGAGCACAGTTCATGTATGTGGAAGGTGTCATGATGATTTTTAGTTTGGCTTCTAAAATATATTCCCCATGAAGTCTAGCAACTTGGCAGTGGATTTCCGGCTTTCTCTCTGCCAAACTGAGATTCAACTCACCACTCAGAAAGCCATTGTGACAAGCACTACAGTTTATTTTTTCATTTTGCATCCCAAAGTCAAAGCTGACCGTGTGTCATAGCAGAATAGGAAGAGTAAAAAAAAGGCCTTACGTTTGTAGGTGGCCCAAAGAGAAAACATTATTAAACCTACTGTTTAAAAATTGAAAATATATATTCCTTTCAATAGCGGGATCTTATCCTTCCAAAGTTTCCTTAACATATTTTAGTTAATTTCCAAAATCCAAGAATAATAAGTAGGCAAAGCTTACAGCCCTGCTCATATTGGCAGGAAGTGAATGTGGGAATAGCTTTGAGAATAGCTGCTGACACTTCAGATTCACAAATACAAAGTGAATTTACTAGACATATAAAATGACACGGAAAAATATGTCAATAAGCAAACTCCAAAAACAGTCTGCTTTCGGATCAAAATTGCCACTCTTACCTGAACACTTCAAAACATGTTCAAATTATCATCTGATTAAAATCATGCATATTCTTAAAGGCTTTAATATGGATATCAGGTCTCATTAGAAAAATGCTCATTCATATTTCATTAAATCAAGCATATATTACTATTATGATGCAATTTGCTTCACATACACAAGATGTTTCCATGCCGTCTTCTTCATCCTTTTTTACAATGGGCACGTCTCCGTGTTCCAAACCACTTCCAGAACTTTCTACATTGCTGATACCACCCTCTGTGCAGACACTTTCCTCTCTATCTGGATTTTCTGCTTCAGAAGTTTGTCCCTCTGCTTTATAGTATGGTATGAATGAAACATGTTGATTCTGAGGTTTCAAATTCTCTTCTTTTCTACAGCTATCAGAAGCAGGGTTGCTGGCCACAGAATCTTCAAGTGTAAAGGAAGAATGACTGGAATCTATCTTGTCCTCATCTTCCATTTTCGTTTTCTCTACCACAGGAACATGGCTCAAAATTGAGTCTGAAGGGATGCTTCCTATAAATCAAGAATACGAATTGTTAATAAATCCCACTTTACATTACCATATTGAATTTCACAGCAATCTAAATTACTCAAATTCAAAGCATGGTTCCTCATTTAGAAATCATACAAAAAAGCATTTGGTGGAAGGGCATACACAGATGTGGAGCATAGGTTTTCTCAACAAATAAATTAAATGTAAATGGTTTGAGTTTGGAGTATGAAATACAGTTTTGCTCATTTAATAAGTATTTTGCATTTGAATTATAACAGGTCTTCATTTAATTCAAAACAATAAATATTCATGTAGCTTCCTTAGTCTTTACTCATATTGCCCATATGCACTTTGAGTCAATGGAAAAAAATATAAAAGGCTGGTATATTGAACCTGATACCCTGCATTTTATACCTATTATGCCTATTTAAAAATGAAAATAACCAAAGATTAATGGTTTATAATTACAAAGACATATTTCAAATAGATACCAAGAATATTTTTGAAACAACAGCATCAGTCTAAAAATGAAAAGCAATTAGCATAATTTTTTAAAATATTAGCATAATTGTATATTCTAGTGATATTGAAGAGTGAAATTGTGTGGATTTTACTTTACAAAAATTCTTCCTCTGCTGATGCTTGCATTGGAAAGACAGAACGACGAGCGAGAGAGGTCAGGCAAAAAATGTATTCCTGAAGAACTGTGGCACGCACTGCAGTGAATTCTGATTCAGCAGCACATCCAGGATATTAAAGAAAACAGTTTCTGTTAAGTCCCTTGCCATTCTTTCTTTACAAAGGTTACTTGAACTTGTTTTTTCTGAAAAATTTCCTTTTCAGGTCAAATGAATATAGAATTTAGTAATACAAAGACAATACTAAAATGTAATCTCTGGGCACAAACAGCACTGCCTCAACTGACTATAATGGACATACTAGCCAGAGACAATGCAGAACCACCTTCTTCAACCTGAGTACTGGAACTTCTACCATATCTAAAAACATCCTTTTCCCTACAAAGGTCCAGGCACCACCCTTTAAGAGGACAAAGGAGAGAGGGCAGCTCTCCATTCTTCTCTGCTTTTCCTTCCCTTGCCAATAAACACAGAATGGGTGATAACTAAGTACTGTTTTCTCTGTGGTCACGAATATTCCAAACCTCTATGAAAAGTTGTGGAAAGATGTAAAGCAATAGTACCTTAAAAAAAAATATTATCAGAACAGACCTGGAAATGCTTTGATAGAGCACCAGATAATTTGTGCAGAGGAATTTCTAACCCTCCATATTGCAATATCTTGTTATCTTTATGTGAATCAATCATGGTGATTATCACCTCCAAATAAGCATTAACAAAATCATTAATATTCACAATAATGAAAATACCCCCTGTATGCAATTTGAAAGTAAATTTTCAGTAAGCAATATAAAACAAAATGAGACCCCTTCTAAACTTGAAGTTAGAATTGCAGTTTGCCTTATCAACAGGAATGAGGAACTATATTGGAACTGCAATGGAATGTGAAATAGAATAAATTAAGTCCAGAATAGACCAAGTATATTAGTATAAAAATGGTTGTGGAGGGGAAAAAAAAATCTTTGCCTTGACAAGAATTTTATAACTTGCACTGTCAGACAGCTCCAGAGGAAAGGAAAAGAAATCCCGGAGTCTCAAAATAGAGCATTTTTATGTATAGAACAAAAATATAGGTACAGGTATAGGTACAGAACACTTCTAATTTGCAGGTTCATCATGTAAATATATGTAGCATACTCGCAAGCATATATATTCCGTACTGTTTGAGTAGTATTAAGACATTCTGCATCATTTCCATATCAAAAACATTTTACTTTAACACATATGAGTCCACTGAAGAAATAAAATTTAAGAAACTTCCTTCTTTTTCCTCCTTTAAAAAACACTTAACTAAAAGAGTTCAGGTGGTATTACTCTCAACTCAGAATATTAACTTTGGTCTTTTTCTTATTGAATATCAATCATCTCTGCATAAATAACTCTCTATGTAAGTATTTTAGTATGCTACTCTAGGATAATACTTTAGTTTAACATCCACTTATTTGTGGCATTAGAGTATAAACAGGCTACAACTTACATGTGAAACATAATCAGTCCTTATCTCACCTGCAACCTTGACATGATCCAATAAATGTTGATCCAGATGCATTCTACTAGTGTTTTCTTCTTCCCCAGAAGGCACTCCTGTGTTTACTGCTCTCACTTTTTTTTCAGGTTCTTCACTGACCTTGAAGCCATCAGTAGCTGCTTCAGTCACTATGATTTCTGTGTCAGCTACCATAGCAGATACTCTCTTGTCCTCTGGAGTTTTAAGCTTTTTAGATCGAGATCTGGTGTGCTGGAAGCTGTTATAGGAGATATTGCTGTCAGAGTAGAAAGTCTGTCTTGGATAAGATAAAACATCTACCAATATATGTCCCTTTCACCTGCTTAAAGTGGTAAAAAACTGACAATTTTTCATCTTTTTGTGTTGAGATAGTGCTACAATTTATTAAGTGATAGATTAACGATTGGATTTAACCTTCTAATCTTTTATCACCATTCTATAGCAAAGTTGTTAAACTCTGAAAGTAAAACATTCTTTAAGTAACTATTACTTAACTAGCACCCAGTCTAGCTTTTTAATAAATCATTCTTTTGAACTCTTTAAAAAAAGAACTACCCTTACAAGAGTAATGAAGACAAAACTCTTTCAGCAGCAGTAAAATCAGGTGATATTTCCAAACCCTAATGCTAATAAAACACTAGTCTGAATACCCTTGTAAAAGCTGATCTGTTTGGAAGTTTTCAAATGAGTTTTAACACAACCAGCAAGCATCTGAAAAAGGTAAAAGTTATGATCACCAAATATTTTGAAAGGCTACAATATCAAGCAATACATATAATTATTCTGTGTTAATAAAAATAAAGTTGAAATTACACATTCTGCTTAAGTTTTTGCACCCTTAAAGCATAAGGGAAAGCTTAAGCCAGGAGAAATGGCAAACCAATTAGAAATAGGTCCATAATTTATGTGCTCAGAATAAATATAATAGGAAATTAGTCCAGTTTCAAATTCAATTATGTGACACAAGAGGAGATTTTAATGTCATCATGCAGCAGGTTTCAAAGCTCATAATACATAAGAGATAAACCCACAACTATAGCAGGTGAATTTCACAAAGTTTTAAGTGAGTTTACAAAGGTCTTGCATCTTAGATTCTGCACATCTCCAGAAACACATTTTGCTACCCCTTAAATTTTATTCTGTGTCTGCAAATGTATATCTTCCAACATGCTCTTTATAAAATAGTAATCTCCAGAAAAATTTGCTAAATTATGAGACAACCACCAGTTCACATTGTAAATAACAGGAAGTATCATTACTATTTACATGCAGCCATTAGATGTTATATAGCAGCAACGTATTTCAGCCATAAATGTCAGAGTTAAGTTCTCCCTGTTGCTATATTCATGAAGATTCCCATAGATGATATTTTTATTTTCACTTTGCTGGAACTTGTATTATTCCCATAATCAAAATGATAATTTCAATCGACACATTACACTAGAAATGAAGCTGAATAAACATTTTATTCTCTGCAATGTACACTGTTACCATGCCTGAACAAAAGCCAACTCAAGATTTAAACAGCACTGGAATTGTGTTTATTAGCTTAGCAAAGTGCATAAATCAGCTATGTGTTCCTGTGATAAAACTTTCAACGCAATTATTAGAAAATCTTTGTTTTCACTCAGAACCAGCTACCCATAAGGGTACTACCAAATGAATCACTGCTGGTACAAGTGGGAATTTGCATTCACGCTGTACAATAGATACAGGGAAACCTACAACAGCGAAAAATGGCATTCACCTAGTTAAACAACAGAATTACTCTCTCTTTGAGTCCAGGTTAGTATTCTACACGTACTAACAAACTGGCTGTTCAGCTGCTTCACTGGTTGTCTTCAAGAAGTGATTCTACCTCACAAACTACCCTTACTCAGAACAAACTCATGTTACATTTTCAGTAACAACGTTCCACTACAGTGCCAGTTGGCCCCTTACTTTACAGGTTGACTTTCCTATCCTTTCCTCAAAAAATAGATTAACTAACGAAGAAAATGAGGAAGTTTGGTTTCAGACCAAGTTATAAAAGCAACTACACCGTAAAATTATTTGAAGAAGGAAAAAGATCTTAAAAAAATCTGTATTATCTCCAACTCAAAAAACTGCACTACACAGGTAAGTAGATACCAATAAAACTACCCGCCTTTGGCTAGAAATTAAGTAGATCTTTGTTGGATAATGAAAAGGAAAATCCATAAAGATCCTGTTAAGTAAGACAGGAAAGCACAACTGTACAAAAAATGTTTGTGCAAGGCAAACAAAAACCATAATGCATCTCAAGAAAATAGCTATGAAACTGCTTCAATGACAAGCTGAGAAACTTTATTCTCCTAATTTTCTTAGTGGTGTCAGCACCACCAACTGAGATTTAGACCTTAATATGATCTGCCACTGACCTGTGGTAGACCAAGACAGGTTTTGGCTGCAGCAGTGTGAGAACGCAACAAATAGCCAGTGCTACCTCCCTAAAGTTAATTGGCAGTGAGGGCTAAGACTATTACTAGAGACTTCAAACAGCTGGTGGTATTTTGTCACAGCTTTATGGTAAGATTTCCCTGTTGAACCTTTACCTCAACTCTTAGGAGTCTTCTCCCTTGTTTTGGTTGCAGTGACCACTAGAAACAATAGCAACCATCTGCACGTTGAAAATTTTACTGGAATACCTTTTACTAAAGAGAGATTTTAAATGCAACACTTGAATCCATTTTGTTGTTCGCAACAATCCTTAACTTTAGGTACACACAACTTATAAGTTACATTAATTTTTCACAATCACTCCAAAAAAAAGACTGCCTTGTGCCCAAGTCCATCTTAATACGGAAAACAGAAAAACCATTTTCGTCTAAAGTAAATGAATTAAAAGAAAACGTGTGATGTGGTTTAAGTCCAGCTGCAAGTTAAAATCCATGCAGCCATTCCCCTCCCTCCAGCCCCTCCTCTGAGAGAGAGAGACAGAGAGCAAGAGAGAGAAAAGACAAATTACGGGTTGCGATAACAATTTACTGGAAACAGCAACGAGATAAGAAAGTTAATAGTAACAGCAACAATACTAGTAATAACAGTTTACAGAAGCAGGTGACCACACAAAATGCTCATTGAGTTCAATCAACCCAACCCGGAGCCATGAGGCTTTCCAAAACAAAAGGACATTGTGGCCCCCAGGCCCTGGGCGTACACCACACCCCTTCCCTTCTCAGAAATGAGAATCCCTTAGTTCTGTCCCCTGGCAGTAATGTGTATGGTAGAGAACAATGTAGGCACACCTACACAGCTCCAAGCCCCACCCCCTCATTGCTACTATGAGAAAGTAAAATCTGTTGCGGCCAGAACTAAGACAACATCAGAGGAAGTGGCCAAAAGGAAGCAAAAAGGGCAATGCCATCATATTAAAGACAATTAAACAGATGGTAAAGAAACATAAATACCTCTTGGGAATGTTCTGTATTTTCCTTCTTCTCTGTAGCCAGATCTTTACTTCAGGTGTTGATTCAGGAGTTGGTTTTGTATGATCAATGGTATATAAATCCTTGCCCTGTTTCCACAGCTGGTATCTGTCTGGTTGAAACTTCCTCACAAAGACATCCATGGATATTGACACCATGTCTCTCCTGCAAGTGCACTGCAAGACAAGAGAGGAATTTTTAAGTGACAAGTACTGGAATATGCCACAGTTTGCAGTTTCAAAAGTCCAGATCAAAAATCCCACCGGTAAAACCCAATTCTACTTTTATCAATATCTTCCTTTTTCCCTTTTCCTCAATTTTCAAGAGGAAAGGATTATTCAAGGGAAAACACTATCTGAAGAAATGTGTCCCGCCTGGATTCCCAAAAGTACTTAAGGACACTCCATTGTTTCACTAACTCCTATGGGTTAAAACCAAAAAAACCCTATAGCATTTCTTTCTGCTCTATTAGCTGGTTTTGATAATTTTAAGCAAAATACCATGCGGAATCCAGAGACTGCACATATCTTAAGTGACATCACAATTTTACTTTTAAAAATAACTCATATAGTATCCTGTTGACCCAAAGGTCTTTACAGGCATTTACAGTCCGAGCACTTAACTCTTCAAAACATAAATGCATACAAGTTACAGTTTTGCCCATTTTTTTTCTACAAAGAGTAAAAAGGAAGCGAGAAAGAGGAGTATTATGTCTAAGGTCTGGAAGCGTGTGCTATATCCATGTAATCCGATCCACTGTACAGTGCAAACCCTAAAATCTCACGTAGAACCTTCCTCAATAACTTTAATCTAATCCCTGATTTTAATCCTCCAAAGAATTCTTGCATTGTTTTTCTTACGCATCTGAGTGGAATATTTCAGACGTATTTGAATAGAATCTGGATAGTCGTGAAAAAAGGAGCCTCCACTCGAAATACTGTAGATGCTGAGTCAATTTGCAGACTAAAGTCATTGTACTCAATACTCAAAAATACTTAACAGTAGGAGACTACATTAAGTAAATCAATATGTCTACAGCACATAAACTATCATAGTGTGTTAGCCCTGGTTGACCGCCAGGTGTCCATTAATGTGCTCTCCCATTTCCCCTCCTCAGCAGGACACAGGGAGAAAATAAGATGAAAAATGTCACGGGTTGAGATAAGGACAGGCAGATCACTGACCAATTACCATCTCTGACTTCTCTTGAGGAAATTATATTAATTTAATGCCAATTAGTAAGAGATTATGACAGTAAGAAATGAGAAAAAAAAATAAAACCCTTCCCTCACACCCATTTTTTCAGGCTTTACTTCACTCCTGACTGGTGTCTGCGGGATGTTTCTTTCACATTTTCCTCAATCCTTTCTCTAACAGCTGCTGCAGTGATTTTTATTCTTTCTAAATTTGTTGTCACATGAATGCCACCAGAGTCACCGACAGGCTCAGCTTCAGGCAGCAGTAGGTTAATTTTGGAGTCAGTTGGATTTAGCTCTGTCCAGTGTGTGGACTGCTCCTGATCTGCTCCAGTGTTAGCAACTGCTGAAGCAACCGTACACTACTAAAATCTTGCCACAAAACCTTAGCAAATTTTTTTCAAATTGAAAGCAAATTGATTGGCTAAAACATGGCCTTACATTAAAAAACTTTGAAAGAACTTTACTATAGCTAAATAACTCTCTTAAAGCACAAAACTGAGACAGTGTTTTCTTTCTGGTAAGAAGAGATGTACAGAAAAACCTGGTAAATGCATGGCCTGGCTTTATGGTTTACTACAACTAGTTTTATTACATTTTTTAAAACAAGCTGAAACACACAAAGGACTGAATGCAACTTTTCTACTAGCTAGGTTTCTGTGCACTGAATGCAAATTTCCTTATCTACTATTTCCATCTATCATTTCTAGTTCACCCTTCTTCCTCTTGAAATTCATAAGATATATAATGAAAAAGCATCGAGATGTGTTAGAAATGCTTGCTTTCCTTTCAATATGTCAACGTTGATTTGCTGCATATTCACAACACTGCCATCTAATGGAGGATGGAATGGAAAGAAGGAAAAAAAAATTCAACACGGAAATTGTAATTTTATGCAGCTGCCTTTAATTATAGTTTTTATCCAAAACACCACCTGAATGCTCCCTTTTCAAACAACATGCATATACACACTTATATACACACTCTGAAAAAACTCAAATATATTCAAAATAGTATGTTTAATTCAGAGAGTCCTTATTGGTCACAATGAACAGTGAAAAAAAGCAATGAGGAGACTTCTGTATACTGGAAACGTGCATAGAAGTCCACAGTAATATTTTTAACTTTTAAAATTGAAATTTGTAACATGAAGACAAAAAACAGTGGATTTTCTCTCCCTTTAATGCACAAAATCTTTTCACATTCAAGCCCTGTTGCAACACACCAATAAGAAGTGACGGTTAGAGCCGATATTTTGCTGTGAAACACCAAGACTTCCAGTGCCTTGAGAGAAAATAATTACTTAAGTAAGAATTGAAGCATTAAGGAAGAAAATACATCAAGAAGAAATAAAATGTATTCTATGACGGAATGATAATAAGATACTAAAAGACAAAATAAATCACATCTAAATGGAACACAATTTCTGTCTTTCAGTAATCTTCAATCAGTGTCCACTTAATTTTAAAAGAACTACTGCAAAAGAATTAACAAACCCAGGCAGGTGTTAGAAATAGAGCAGAATTTGTTTGAAGTTTTCAAACTTTTATAACACACTTTTGAGTAAAAAGTAATGGAGTAACATGATGCTCAACAGTATCAGTGCCCAAAAAAAACAGAAGACAGGCTTCTAGGCACTGAAGGGTGGAAATACTTGGAAGTATCATATCAGACAACGTGAGCAGGTATGTTCTGAAAATAATTTCTCCTCCTATTTCCTCAAACAATTCAAGAAAAAAACCCCATCACAAACACAAAAACTGTTGCTTCGATAAATAATCTGGAGGATTTTTCATTCTTCTTGGTGGTGCTGGTGGTGATGGTGGTGGTCACAGTTTTTACTGTTTTTAATTCACTTCTCATTTGACTGGCTTGTAGCTGGCAGTTACGTCACTTCCTGCTCCCAACTTGAAAAAGTTACAGAAAGATTCTCTCTAAACAAAACTAAGTATCAATCTGTTGAAGAAGGTTCCCAGGACAAACACAAAATTGGCATGTTCCTGTCTACTAAAGTACTCACAGTGCTTTTTTTTAAAAAAAAAACCAAAAACTTGTGATATTTTTTAAAGTAAATGCAAAATCAAAGTAGTTGGACTACCATATAAAAGGCAGCTGATGTTGCCATCAATAAATGTCACCACCTTTGTATTGGAAACAATTATTTTCTATGCAACAGAATTTGTTTGATACTTGCTCTTCAATCAAAGGCTAGTACGTCAATCAGAATACTTAAGAAAATGAAACTCCTTCATAATTCTCACTATTAAATTCTTACTATTAACATCATCAGTGATATCACTACTCTGATTATTATTTATCCTGCCATAAATATACAGCTTGACTGTAAGCAATTCAACTAAAATTTATTGGTAAGGGCAAACCTTTACAAAATGAATTGGAAAAAAAAAGTTTTAAGAACTCCAACTAATTGGCATAAATATATGTGAGACATATTTATGATATGAGAAAATCACCTAGGAGAGACATATACAGCCAAAAGAATTTTTTCAAACACATGGTATTTGTGAGTGGAAAAGAGAATAATTATTTTATAGATTAAAATAAATAAATACATAAATTTCTTTTTTTTTTTCATTTTGGACTCTGATTCAGGAAAATAATAAAGAATCTACAACAAGCTTCTAGACTTATACATATTAAACACAAACTTAAGCACATTCTAAAATACCTGAAGTACCTAAGAACAGTCATTATAAAACATTTTATTTCATTAGGAACCAAGTGCATGACTTACGGGTCTTTCTAGCTTTTCATCATTAATATTTAATATTAATATTTAATGATGAAAAGCTCTTTCATAAAATGCATTGCCCAATTTTTAAAACTAACATAAAAATACTCCATCTGTAAAGTATATCATATTTTGCTGCAACAGAAAGCAAATAGATGGTTTACTATTTGATTAGGAGTAGGGGAGTAGTATTTCTTAGCACCATAGTTTTAAGCACAGAAATGTATGTCCAGAGCCAAGTCTTTTTGATTTGCATTTTTATCTTTTAGTTCAATGAAGTATAACTCTGATGTACCTTGTAATTGATGTCTTTGTTCACAAAAGCATCTTCTCCACCAAAACATCAGTTGTTATACTACTTAGTGTATTAAAATATTTAACACACAAAGTTTAAAATATCTGAAGGATTTTGAACATTTTGCATTAAATATTGGATTTTGTTAATTAAAATGTGATTTTCATTATATCTGAAACCTATTTTAGTTAAAAGTCTTCCTATGTTTTAAGTTGAAGAGGAACAGTAGTACTTCATTACACTATTTTTTTTCCCTTTACTTACATAATCATTTCAGAAAGAAAGCATCACCTAAATCACATTGCAACTGCACAATGTAGGTAAACTACACAACTGTAGATCATGTAGAGGCTATCAGTCACAGGAAACCATGGAAAGTTCTCTTCTTTGTAAAGAGAGAATAGACTTTTACAAAATTAGTACAAAAGCAACAAATTAGCAGGATGAGGCAAGCTATTAGGCTGGTAACCTTCTTTACATTATGTAAGTCTCAATCCACAAAGCATGTCCTAAAATTATTTAATCATGCTATTTTTCAGTGATGCTCCTTCCTAACTGCTTATAATGACTAAAGCTTTCTTCAGAGAACAGTGGCAATGATGTATTTATTGCAGACAAACATTTTAAATAATTTAGATTCTTCTTACCAGCTTCAACTACATGCAATAGATTATTTCATGCACTATATCCCACTCTTGCAATACTTTAAATGAACCATGTCCAAACAATGTAAAAAATGCATTCTGATAAAAAACATTTTAAAGGTGCCGTGACTGGAACTGCTTCCTGTGGACTACCTGTAGAAGTGCTTGATAGGTACTGTTTACTAGGAGGACAGGATTTAATAAATCCTGGTAACGGTAACTGTCCTTTGCTATAGAATCAGGCTGTGATGTATTTTTACACTAACCTTCTGGCAACTTGTAAGCAGTGTTGCAGAAACCTTTGGTAGCATCTGTACAAGCATTGAGAAAGCAAGCTTTCCTTTGGTAAATCACAGACAGTACACTCTTTCCCTGACACATCCAGTCACACACAACAAAAATACAAATGCAAAACACCGCTCTTTAAGGTCCTTTTTATGTTATAGAAAAAACCATCCTATTAAATTCATTATTTGTATTCATATATGCACAAGCAAACAGTCTACAATATTTTTTTAATAGTTCAATATTAAACAGTGCCTTACAAAATATCTGGCTTTTTTCCTTAATTCCTATTTCTAATTTATTTTACACTTATACACAATGTCACCTACACATTCCTACAAAAAAAGACTCAGTTTGTATTATGTAGAATTGATTCTATCATTATCAGTTGCCATTGCAAAAATGTGGTCATTTTTCTCCCATTCCCTCGAAAGCTGGACAACAGGAACAGTGTGACAACACACAACTAACGGAACCCCATATTTTCTTAAATATTTCACCTCACAACCCTTCTTCCTCTTTATCCTTTACTGGTATCTTCAATGACACTACTCTTACCACTTGAAAGATTAAGTCACTAGCTATCAAAGTTTTTTTCTTTATTCTGATTTCAGTCTGTGTTTCTAGCCTGAATCCTTCTCCTCTTTCACTCACATTCACTTCTCTGTCCACCCCTGACATTTATACAAAAGAAACTCTCTTCCTGGAGCCTTTACCTCTCTGTTGTGTGTCAACTACTCTTGCTCCATCCTTTCCTTAGCTCTCTGTTCTCTCCTTTCTTAGTACCTTTGGACTTCACTTCCCCAGATCCATAAAATGACAGCTTCTATCCCATGTCTTGAACTGCCTACCAGTTCCTGTATTTTAAAATGGAATGATTCTGGACATGCAAAATTAGAATTTATTTTAAAGAAATTAATCTCCTGCTGCAGCAGACCAGAATTAACCAATTCTGTAATAGCTCCTGAAGTAAGAAAACAAACTGTGCAATAACATCTGTGTATATCTATTTAAATGTATATATAATTATAAACAATAACTTGTAGTTGTGCAATACTTAATACTGACACATTTCCATGTCACTTATCTTGTTCATACAAACATTACAGTCATTAACATGGATTTACTAACAGAAAGTTTACCATTATCAAAAATAAAAAAGGAATTCACAAATGACCCAAGTACAATTCTGATAAATTGCATTATTCTTAGCTCACTAATTACAGCAAAGAGAGAGGTGTAACATACTGTAGGGTAAGAAGACAATGTAACAGGATACCTAGTAAGGAAACATTCCTTCTCTATTCTCAAGAAATCAAAAGAAAATCAATAGGATATCAGTTTTAAAATTGTATTCTAAACATGCCACCTGGGGAAAACCTCAAATTAGAACTCGACATATTGCAGATTAAAGGGGAAGACATACACTTGGTGTGAGTAAATGGGCTGAGGAGTAGGAAATATTCTTTTATTTTGGATAGCTATTTATCAGTTAAAATAAACTGTTGCTCCATTGGATTATTTAAGGCCATTTTCTGGCACAATTAGTCTGTATATCACAACTAGTATCTCCAGTAAGTGTGATACAGCAAGTCAAATTACTGTCAGGACTGTCAAATTACTTCAGTTGGGACTGAATTTTTTAAATTCAGGTTTGAGTTTAACAATAATTGAAGATTCATAGCAATATAACCAGATGAGTATATGGAATTTTCTTCCCACACAACTCAAATTTTTAGAGAGCTCCAAGTCTAGTTGCCACTATTAAAAACTATGGCTGCATTTACATACGGTAAAGTTAACAGAGTGATCATGTTGAAAATTCAGTACTGTTACTGTATAAACCTTAGAGCTGTTGGGCATTCCTCACTACTGTCTTAAACACATCAGAGAAAATGGAGTAGTGACTTGTCCCTATATTAATAAAATTATAAATTATTTTGAAGTTCAGAAAATATTTTTTTCGAAGTATTTGGAAGGTGTTCTAAAATTTAATTCCACATTTTTCTCAGGTTTCACCTTTTTGCACCTAGTTCATTGTATTAATGGATGCTACAGTCAGCAAATTATTACTATCAATGGTAAATCACAATACATAATGACTTCTGTCTGAGGGAAGAAGAAGAAGAATGAAATTAAATTCCCATTAGAGGGAAAAGTTCTGGCCAAGTCTCATGAGACACGTGTAAAACTCCATCACATTCATTAAGTTTCTCCAAGGCATATGATAAATTCTTGCAAAAGCTTGGCTAATTTTTTTCAAGACTTAGATGCCCAAAATTCATCACTCGTGTATCTTGTAGCTTCTGTAAATGCTGAGTCAAACAGCAGGATGAATTAACCACTTTTCTTTATACATCAATAATGTCATTGCTTCAACTGGTAAGCATTCTTCATAACTGAAAATTTAGAGATGATAAGACTACAAAAATTAAGACCAAACAGATTTATTCTAGATTCTCAATCTACTGAATACTTTTTTTGGCCAAAATGACTTTTTCATCAAGTTTAAGACATCTCATTTGTACTTTTGCTCAGCAAAGTAGAAAAATATTTAGGAAACCTATATACCTTCCAATAAATAACGGAAAAAAGGTGTAGTTTTAAACAACTTCCTTCCAAAAATTTCAGATTGCTTTGCAAATATTTGTGTTTCTTCCTCATAACACAGAAGAAGAAACCAGACCAAAGCAGGGCTTATTTACAGTCACAAGGCAAGCCACCGTCAGAACTGACACTGGAATACATTCAACTTTCAGTTTCCTGCTCCAGATGTAAGTCCTGATTTCTAAACTAAAGAGAGGAAAATATAATCATTTTTTCTGTTCTTCAAATAATTTTTTTCAAGACTCTCCTACCATTCAAATTCTATTAAAGAGCAAGGAAAAACAAGAGCAGAAAAATATTAGTGAAAAAGAAATTATGGGGTCCTACAATGTATTTTAAAAGGTAATAAAACATCAAAAATTTTTAATAATTTGCAGCTATTTATGTAGCCTACCTCTTAACCAAAACTGGAAAGGAAGGAAACTAGCTATGTCATGTTCTACCAAACATTATGTTCTATTTAAATCTAAACTAAGTAAGCAGAAAAGCTGTCAAAAAAACCTCCAAACAACAAAATTTAGACAAAACAAAACCAACAACAAACAACACATAAAAGAAAATCATACAAAAGCCATCAGAAAAACAAAAATCCACAACACCAAACAAAATACAAACAAAGGGGGAAACAAACAAACAGACAACCCCCCCCCCAAAAACCCACAAAAACAACAACCCATGCTCAAAAATTCCATAGCTCCAACCCGCAAAAAAAAAAAGAGGCAAACCGTGCAAAGAAAAAGTATCCATTTTGGAGGAACTTCAAAAGCAAGGGTTTCTGTCAGTGTTAAGTACACCATGTGGCTGAGAACACTGCTGTGTTGAAGCTGTTCTGAGACACTGGGAAGAGAGGCTTTGTAACACAGGTTGTCCACGTTTGAGAAGATAGTAGAGAACTAGAGAAAGTAGCACAAAATATCAGTAAGACAGAAACAGCAGAATCCTCTACAGTATTTTCCTCTAATAAATACAAACTGCTTGTAAACCCCATTTTTCCAGTGAAGACAAGGACACGCTCTTGCTGTATAAGCCATCTTGCAGACCTATGAACTAAACTCCTCAAATGTTCCTATCAGGGTAGTGAAGTGGCAAGGTGAGCACAAGAACAGTAACAACATTTAAGAATGAAATCTACTCACAACAAAATATAATGGCTACTATCTTGGAACACTAGGTTCAACTATTAAAGCCGCTCAAATAAACAACTTGCAAAAATAGTAATCAAAGAAGTGAAATCAGAGCATTATGTATGTCACCTACCACAAAGAGAAAAGAGTAACTGAACCAAACAAAAATTCATTGCGTGAAGTATGCATTCAAAATAGAGTGAAACTACCCCTAGACATTTTTGGAAGAAATGGAATATGTTTCTGTTGACTAAAGCTCTCGAACAAAAAAACCAGACACGCTGATGGAAAGCAAAGTCCCTTTTAGCAAGCCCTGGGTTATCAACAAATACATCATTGTCACCAAAGATCCTAGAGAAACATCTGCCAACAGTCATGGAAAATTGAACTCATTCCTAGAAAATATGAGTTTCCAACCAACAAATATGATAGACAAACAGAAAAGCTCAATGTAAATAGAGACTGCATTCAATTTAAACTCTAATGAAAAAAAATGACAGACCATTCAAAGCAACAGAATTTCTTTTCACTCAAGCAAAGAAAATAACAAAGGAAAAATTATATTAACAATGCAGGCTTTCCCCTTCCTTCCTTTTCGTCAAATCACTTTTTTTTTAATCACTCACCCTGAGTTCTTATCATAAAGCTTTCATGAAAATGTATTTAAATCATCCTTATTATTAACTGTCACCAAGCTACTGTTGTGCTGCTGCATGCTACCTGGAGTCCTATAATCTTTAACATCAAATCTTTATTGCAAAAGTTGTGCTTTAATTTTAAATGAGCTAAGACAAATTTGCTGCCTCAATGTAAAGTTCTGCAGGACACAGGAAACAACCTTTATCACAGGTCAGTTAGGTCAAAAATGCCTTGTCTTAAATAGGATTTACATTTAGATGGACAAATTGTGGTACTTCTTAACACAAAATGCACAACTTTCTTAGTGAAGAGAGTCTCACTCGTCAAAAGATTGCATTTTCAATATGTATATATTTATATATCTATATTTCTCTCTATAAAATATACTAGAGAGCAATGACATACTAGTACAATTGCTTCATTTCACCCTGCAGAGAATATGACTGAATCCCAAACTCCTTCACCATTTTGCCTTTGAAAAGAATGAAAATTACGTTCTACATTCCTGTTCTTCTTTCCCCTGGTCTCCCTTGAAGGAAAAGATAGCATTTCACCCTTTATAGTACCTTTTAATCTAGACATTCTTACTATTGCCTTATCAC
>VZRV01007544.1:0-14843 GCA_013398115.1 Falcunculus frontatus
TTTTCCTTGTTCACCACTCCAGGACTCTGTGCTAGGACACCCTGATGTGTCACACAAAGCTGGGACGAATTCCAGAGGTGAAGAAATGCCTTGATTTAAATTAGAAACTCCTCTAATTTAAATTAGACACGATGAAGAAGGGTTTGATCATGAGGGTGGGGAGGCCCTGGCACAGATTCCCAGAGCAGCTGTGGCTGCCCCTGGATCCCTGGAAGTGTCCAGGGCCAGGCTGGATGGGGCTTGGAGCACCTTGGGACAGTGGAATGTGTCCTTGCCCATGGTCCTTAAGGTCTCTTCCAACCCAACCCCTCGTGTTTCTATGAAATGGACTGAAAGTCACATGTTGTAGAGTTAAATATACATATAAATAATATAAATATAAAATATATTTATTTCTTGATGAGGGGATGTCACCAGGCCCCTGCCCTGGTGTTACCAACACTTTGCTCACCTCCCTAAATCAGAGATTCCTGGAAATAAGACAAACTCTGTTTTTATTCCCAGCCTGGCTCCATGTATCCATGGGCAGTGGATAAATCAATGGCCGTGCCTCCAGACACCCAAACCCGGCTCCTGCTGCTCCCCTCACCCTGGTACTGCCTCACCCTGTCCCACCACCCTCATCCACTGCCTGAATTTATTCACCTTTCACTGACGGGGATGCTGCCAAAAGCCCAGAGTGCTCCGAGTGTGACAAGGCCATTAATTAATTCATTAATTACCTTCCACTTCACCCGAGGGGACGTTCACAAAGGGGACAGAGCCAGTTCAGCTTCCACAAGCACCCGAGGAAGGTTTTCCTCTCCTCCAAGCTGCTGGAGGTCCACTCGTAGAGCTTCTCCAACTGCAGCTCAAAGTCCAGGCTGGCCTAGACACCCACAGATAATTAACACATCAATTAATGAGGTTCAACCAGCCCTGGCCCAGCACTGCTCCTTTAATTCCACGTTATGAGACCCCTCCACCTTTTCCTGCAGTTTTGGGGGATGAGTGATGAGTTTTGACAGTGGCCAGTGGCAGATGCTTCAGATCAAAAGCATTCCAAGGGCAAGCCCGGAGTTCTGGTGCCTTCAGGATTCCCTGGCAGCTTCCAGGATCCCATGATCCCCAAGCTGGAGGTTGCATTCACAGCCCTGTGTTTAACAGCCCTTGAAGGAGCTGCTGTCCCTGCTCTCCTCTGATGGTTTTCGGGAATTATTCAGAGCATTGGCACTTCCAGCATCCTCTGGGAATGAGCTTGGAAGTGCTGAGTGGGAAAGGGTGAGCAACTGGAGGGAAGAATTTGGGATAAATCCAGCACCCACCCCACCCCCACTGCAGATATTCCCTCTGCAATCCCCATCCGGATGAAATCTCAAAGTTCTCTTGGCTCCAGACTGGGAACACCTGGAGAAATCCCGGAAAGGCTTCCAAAAGCTCAGCCCTGAAATCCCTCTGGGAGCAACATGGGATCACCTGGATCACCCAGGAGCCCCATTTCCTGACAGGGGAAGGAGAAGAGACAGGGAAAAAACGCCCTTGACATTTCTCATCTTGTTTCCATCCATACAAATGTTTCCATCTCCCTGTTCCCAAGGGATGTTGTCTCCTGGAGGGGATCTCCAGCCACAGGAGGTGCAGTTTCACCACTCAACTTCGTAAAAGTGGAAAGAACAATGGAGGCTGCTGAACTTGGAATATCCCACAGCTGGAAATTCCTTCCTGCACCATCCCAGCTCTGCAGCACAGCCTGATCCTCCAGGAGAACTTCTAATTATGGGCACTAATCACCATCACAGCCTCAGGGAGCTGATTGGGGTCACTGCACTCTTCAAACCTGTTCACTCCTGGCAAGGTTCTTCCAAAACACCTTCAAGTGACACTTCCACCCATGTGCCAGCCCCTGGGATGGCGCAGGATGGGGAGGAACCGATGGCACACGGGGTTGTGGAGTGTCTGGCGAGGAGCTATTAGAGCAGGGGGATGTTAATTAATCGCCTCATGAATATTCATGATGTTTTGGTCAAGGCAGCTGGAGTTTATCAGGGCTGGATTTGCTGTGTCAGCGTCTGCTGGTGCCAGGGAAACTCTGGTTTGAATTCCAGCTGGTGAGCAGGTCCCATCCTAGGAATGACAGGGATAATTTGGGCTGTCTGCGTGCAAGGAGCCAGGAAGGGGCAAGGGAGAGGCTCCAGGCCTGGTGAAGGGAAGAGAGAACCAGGGAATCAAGGAATGGTTTGGGATGGAAGGGACCTTAAAGCTCATCCAGTGCCACTCCCTGCCATGGGCAGGGACAAATTCCACTGTCCCAGGCTGCTCCAAGTCCCATCCAACCTGGCCTTGGACACTTCCATGGATCCAGGGACAGCCACAGCTCCTCTGGAAATCCATTCCAGGTCCTCCCCAGCCTCACAGGGAAGGATTTCTTCCCAATATCCCACCTATCCCTGCCCTCTGGCAGTGGGGAGCCGTTCCCTGTGTCCTGGCACCAGCAGAGGAGGATGTGGAGAGCTCATCCCGCTCATCCTGCCCGAAGGAAGGTGAATGGGGAGGAGGCTGCAATCTAAAAATACATCTGGAAAGGCAAAGAGCTGCCTAAAGGACATCACGGCACAACGGGAATGATGTAGGCAGGAATACAGGCTGGGAATTACAGGAAGGAGAACCAGGCTCTCTCTTTGCCTCCCAGCAGGAGCAGGGCGAAAATACCCCAATATTTAAGATCAGTACAATCAGTTAATACCACGGGATGGCAAAGGAGGGGGAAAAGAGTGAAAATCCTGGAGGTATCTTCTATTCTGAATTCCTGAGGAGCCAAAGCAGTTGGAGGAGCCAGGCTCACCTGCTACAGGAATTCTGAGGTGTGGTGGGAGCACCTTCCCCCCTGGAGTGCAGGAAATGTCAGATAATGAGGGATCAGAGCAGATCTGGTATCTACATTGGGATTTTTCCTTCCAGCCACACCGTACTTCATTTGTCCTGAGTGTAAAACTGGGAAGCTGCTCTTTTTCCCATTTATTTTCATGTTTGTGAAAGCCCAGGCGTGTTGCCAAAGCCCCGGGAACATTCCCATTAATAAAAACCCTCATTATCCCAACTTTAACGATGCTCTGCCAGCCCCAGCAGCAGAAAGGGAGGATCTCATCCAAACCGTGTTTCCCCAAAACCTTAATGCCACCCTAAAGGCACAAATTCCTGCTGACTCCAGCCCTCCTTAATCCCTCTCTCAGTAAATCCAATCCTTAAATCCCTTATGGAAATGTCTGCCCAGGAGCTTTGTCCCCATGGCCAGATGGGCCTGGCTGTGTCCTGGAGGCTGGACAAGAGCAGAGCTTTGCAGCCTCCCAGGGCTGCCAAAAACAGCTCCAGAGGTCCTGGGCTTCTCATGGAAGCTGTGTCCATGCAGCGCCAGGGAATCATGGAATAAGCTTGGAAAAGAACTCCAAAATCAATCCAAGCTTGGAGTGAGCACCACCGTGAGCTCTAAGCCACGCTCGGGTCAGGTATTGGGCCAACCTGACTTGCCTGAATTAGAGATGGATGATCCAGGAGGGATGGTCCAGGATGGATGGATGATCCAGAAGGGAAGGAAATCCCTCAGCATCCCCTCAACATCTCGGACACAGGGGGCATCTCCCTGCAAAACCCAACCAGGATGGAAACATGATCCATAAAACGTCTGGAAGTGTTGGAGCACCCTGTGGAATGTTCCCTGCCCATGGGAGGTGGAATGGGATGGGCTTTAAGGTCCCTTCCAAGCCAAATCCCTCTGGAATTCTGTGATGCCCAGGTTTCAGGAAGTTGGGTTGGAAGGGACCTTGAAGCTCCTCTCCTTCCAACCCCTTCCATGGGAGATGTTATTGGGATGCTTTTCTACTCTCAGCAGATCCAGCAACATCAGGATTCCTGGGAATCCAAGGCCTGTAGGTCCTGGATAAACACTTGGAGACCACCAGCCCACCTTTCATATCCTCTGAGCTGCGTGGGGAGGGGAAAAACCAAGTGGCCACAACTAAAACCTCGAGTTCTGCAAATATTTGAGTGAGAACCAGGGATAAATAAAAATATAGAGTGCAGGAAAACAACAACAATAATAATAATAACAACAACAACAACAATAATAATAATATTTTCGGCAGGCACCAGGAATGTTTGGGAGAAGGAATTTGTTGTTGAATTTGTGGCTCTGCAGTGAACTGAAAGCAATGAACCCTTCAACAACTCCCTCCCAGTTACTCCCTCAGCTCGGCCACGCATTTATCGAGCTTGGAATCACATCCCCAATTATTAAAAATTCCTACCACTCCTGTGACCCCCCAAAATAAAAAGGAATTGATGCTAAAATTGTTTCTGTCACCACCACATCCCTCTGAATGAAGGCCCTCTCTGGGTTATCCTGGCTCCTCCATCCTGTCAGGTTTTCAGCCTCTCCAATGGCATTTCCCTCCCCACACCCATTTTCCAGCACTAATTCGTTTCGAGCAGCACTTGAACTCCAGGAAAATGATGGAAAGGCAGAGTAACAGAGGGCTCCGTGCTGCTGGATGAGTTAATTTGGGAAGTGCGACACTTCCCGGGGCTGGAATTGAAAAGCTGTCGGCAGCAGAGCAGGATCACCACCCCCCCATCATCCAGACACAACCTGAGAGACTCAGAGATGTCAGGGAAAGCTTCCTGAAATTCCCAGAGAGGTGCCCATCACCCATCCAGCTGCTGGCAGCCAGGGAAAGCGCCTTGGGAAAGGGAAGAGCGGGCAAAGATTTACCAGGAGGAATGGAGGGGTTCCGTCACAAGGAGCCTCAGAACAGGAAACGATTTGTGGGTGAAATGAAAGCCCTGAGAGCAAAACAGGAAGCCTGAAGGACCTGAGTGAAGCCCTGAGCGTGAGGCTGGGGCAGGAAATCCCCAGGTGCAGGAGGAGCATCAGAGCTGCAGAGGGGGAAAAGCAAAGCAAAGAGAGATCACTCCCCATTTCCTCTTTGTTTGTTGCACGGTCAAAACCAGGGTTAAATCATCTCCATTTCCTATTTCTCTGTTAAAAACAGTCAAAATCAGGGTCAAATCACCTCCATTTCCTATTTCTCTGTTAAAACCAGTCAAAATCAGGGTCAAATCACCTCCATTTCCTATTTCTCTGCTAAAAACAGTCAAAATCAGGGTCAAATCACCTCCATTTCCTATTACTCTATTAAAACCAGTCCAAACCAGGGTCAAATCACCTCCATTTCCTATTTCTCAGTTTAAAAGAGTCAATCTATTTAGACACAACTGGTTGCTCCATCTGAGCTCACCTGTCACTCACCAACCCCACAACTGCAGCTCCAGGGGGGGAATTATTTGGGCTTTTTCCTTCTTTTCTTGATTTTTTTTCCTTATCCCCCTTTTAAAATTCACCTTCCAGTGCCAAAGACAGGAAAATCCCAGATCCCTTCCAGCCCTGGCAATGCCCACGCCCGTGGGTGCTGCTGTGGATGTTCAGCATTAAGGGCTCGGTGCATCACGGGCTCCGTGGTGGGTTTAGATCATCCCAAAAAACCAGGGAAAAGGGAAAACCGAATGGAACATCATGGCCCGGTCACACTGGAGGGGACCCGGTGGCACAGCCGGGCCTGGCGTGTCCCTCGCTGTCCCCAGCAGGACGCCACCATTCAGACGCAAACAGGGTGATTAATTAAACATCAAGCCTCGCTTCTTTCCCCGCGTTTTTCACCTCCGCTGCTCTCCTCCGCTCACATTTTTCTGGCCTGCTGGGTTTCTTCATGCCCCAGATAACTCCGGGAGCTTCATCTCCGCCGCTCCTCGCGGCCGCCTGCTCCTCGTTCATTTTTCATGAAGACTTTTCCTGCTCACGCTCTCCGAGGCTCGCCCGAAATCGAGGGCGCTCTTTGTCTTTAGCCCTCGATTTGCTTTCCCTCACACCGAGACAAATCCAGGCTCCATGCTGGAGCTGCATCCCAGGAGAGATGGTTTCTCCCCTCTTGCCCGCTGGCAATGAGCTGAGTTTGGGATTGGAGGTGTTCCCGCTTCATTTTCCGGGGAGAAATTGGTAAAACCAAAGGGAAGATGGAGAAATGGCCCCTTCCAGGCTCTTCTGGGTGGAATCACCCTGCAGACAGCTCTGAAAAGCTGGGAGGGTGGAAGAAGATTAAATGGATGATATTTAAGGTCCTTTCCCAAACCATTCCGTGGCTCTATGAGATCCAAGAGCTCACACTGGGGTAGTGCAAAACCTCCCATCAACTTCTCCCAGCATTCCCGGATTTACAAACTCCACAGCTTCCCCCTCCCATCTCTCCAGACCTGGGGTTAGGAGCAGGACTGTGCAGAAACCACCGGTGGGGGATTCCTTGCAGGCTGTGGAGCAACAGCCTGGAGCCAGCTGGAGATGGGAAATCAGGTCAGGAAGCAGCTCCCTGCCAGGGCAGCAGGAGATGGATGAGGCATGACCAGACCTTGCTCTTTTTCCATCCCTTCTCCCAGAGAGGGTGGCTGGAGGCAGCAGCAGCTGAGTGGGATCTGGATGTGCAGACCCAGGAAAGCAAATCTTCGCCCTCTCCTCTTTCCCGCACGGGAATTACACCTGGGGTTATCAAAACCTCACCAATCAGCATTTTTATCTGGGTTTTGAGCCGTTCCACATCAGGAAAGGACGGAGCAGCAGAAACCAGATTTATGGAAGATAGAAAATATTTTAGGAGAAGCCGTTTGTTCTGTTCCACATCCCATAAAGTCCCCAGGAGTTATTTGTGGGTCCCCCCCAGTGCTTGGGGACAAAAACCGCTCTACAAATGAAGAGGCAAAGCTCTAAAAACACACAAAGCAGCAGCTTTTTAGGTCACGTGGAATTGCCCTGGGGAAGCCACAGCCTCAGGATTTGAGTCGGAAAAACGGCTCCACACTTCAGGAAAACTGGTTGGAGTGTTCCTAAGGATAACCCAGGAATTGCTGATCCTGGCATGGGCAGCTTCTTCTCTGGAAGATCAGATCCAGGAAAACAGAGAAGCTGTGGCTGCCCTTGGATCCCTGGAAGTGTCCAAGGCCAGGTTGGATGGGGCTTGGAGCAGCCTGGGACAGGGAAAGTGTCCCTGCCCATGGCAGGGGTGGGATGGGATGAGCTTTAAGGTCCCTTCCCATCCAAACCATTCCATGATTCCATTCCCCATTCCAAAAAAAATCAGGCCAAGAAGGCAGTGCTTTGTTCCAGGGAAGAGTGGGAATGGTTTTTGCCTCAAATCCTTTCATGGCAAATTCCCACGGGATGATTTTCCTCACATCCCATAGGATGGTTTTCCATTCCCCCGGGTTTCTTCCTTCACAGCCAGAAAGGAAACACACCCAGGGGTGCAGGGAAGCCGCAGCATTTGGGATCTCCCACCCTGGAACCCCGTGGCTGATCCCTTGTTCTGCCCAGAGGATCAGCCCTGGCTCCATCCCAGATTTCTGGGGGGCTCTTCCATCCCAGAGCATTCCCGGGTTGCTCTGATCTGATCCTTGGCTCCACTGACTGCCCAAGACAGAGGGGACAGGGGGGTCTCAGCTCCTGGGGCACTGTGAGGACCTGATTTTTGCAGTGTGGACAATTCCAGGACCATCCCTTCCCTCTGGAAAACTTCCCCTTTCCATGTGAGCAGCCCTTGGCGAGCTCTGGAGCAGATCCCGAGTCGCTGGGGGGTGACGGGGCTGGGCACCCCCATCCTCCTCCGCGTGCCAGGTTTTTGGGATGCTCGGCGGTTTTTTGGGATGCTCCAGAGGCGGAGATCCCACTAGAGGGTGCTGGGAATCACCGAAAGGCTCTGCTGCTCCCGGGCCATCCCTGTGAGGTCCTGCGGCCTCATTCCCTCTCCTCTCTCCCGATTTATGGCCAGCACACCCAGAGCTGTCACAGCTCCAAACCGGTTTTGGTTTATGGCCCCGCTTCCTCTTTTTTTCCTTTTTTCCCCTCGAGTAAACTCGGCCAGCAGACGGAGTGAGCCTGAGAGAGGGATGGGGATCACAGGCTGGGATGTTCCCAAATCCCTGTGCATCCAGCACCAGGCCTGGCACCCACGGAGAGCTCCCTTCTCCATCCCAGTGACCTCCAGCAGAACTGGGAAATGTCGGGAGCTGCAGTCCCGGGGTTGGTGGGTGATGGGTGAGCTCCAACAGAGGAACCACCCCAAAATCCAAATCCAAACCAGCACCGAGCAGGTTTGTGAAAGCTTTTCCTGTTAATCCTGAGCTGAGGATCCTGCCCGGCACACCCAGGTCAGGCTCTGGTGGCCCTGGGTGACCCCACAGTCCCTGAGAGCCTCTCCCAAGCCATTTATGGCCTTTTTTTGGTGCGTGTGTCCCCACCCGGATGTCACAAGGGATCGAACTCTGTGTGACACACATCCAGATGAGATAAAGGTTTGATCCAGCATGAGTTATAAACTAAAAATGAGAATTTTCCCCCTTTTCCCCGATGTTTTCAGAGTTCCAGCCCAGTGATAAATGTAATGAATTCTAATTAATCTCTATTAATTCATCACACTGAGCAGGTTATTAAGATTTCTTTTTCTGATAGACTGTACAGATAATCAGATTAATTGAATTTAATTATGTCTGGGGGAGGGGGAGAGAGAATTGGACACAGGGAAAAATGGGACTCGTCTGAGTTTTCCTGTCTGTTGGGAATCCCTCAGGAGCTGCTCAGCTGGAATTCCGCAGATTTTGCTCCCTGACTCTTTAGATTAATTGGAATGATGGCTCCAGCTCCGACCATCAACTCTGGCCAGGCCACCCCTAAGCCGTGTCCTCAAGTGCCACATCCACAGGGCTCTGTAATCCCCGCAGGGATGGGGACACCAGGGCTGGAGGAGCTTTTCTGTGGAGAAATCCTCCCTAATATCCAACCTGGACCTCCCCTGGCACAACCTGAGGCCGTTTCCTCTCTTCCTATCCCTTGTCATGGATGTCACTTGTCACTTGTCAGCATGAAGTGAGCAGTGAGCCCTGCCCTGCCCAGGGGAGATGCTGCAGATCCTCCAGGAAAATTCATCCAGTGACAAATCCAAGCTCTGCTGGGAATGAAAGCCCTTGGAAAGACCAGGGATGTTCTTCACATCCACCAGGGCCACCAAGACCCCAAATCCCTGCTCTGCTCTTGTCAGAGGCTCCTCCTGGGCCAGAGGAAAACAGGAGGGAGGGAATTTGGGAGACATTTCTCCAAAAAATGGTTCCTTTCCCCACTTCCAAACGCTCCTGACTGGAGATGGAGGAGCCAGGCAGGCTCGGACAGCTGGAGGCCAGGAAGAACTGGCAGGGAACACCCTTGGGAATGTCCAGCACATGGGAAATGTCACTTTGTCACCCAGGGCAGGGCTGAAGTCCCTGACCCCTCCCGGAACTGGCCTGGAGCCCCTTGGGGCCAGCAGCACAGCCCAGTCACTGTCACCTCCACCCTTCCCAAGGGGGTCCCTGCCCATGGCAGGGCTTGGAATGAGATGGGCTTTAAGGTCCTTTCCAATCCAGGATTTGGGGGTTTTTCATGTTTCTCTCTGCTGGCAGCTTTGAAAGGATAAATTGTCCATTCAGGAAGCACCAGAGCTCTGTCCCCGTGCCAGGCTCAGTCCCTGCAGGGCTCCAAACCACCCTCAGGGCAAGAGTTATCCCAAACCGGGCTGGGATCTGAGCAGTGGATCCAGGGAGGTGGGAGCTGTGCCCCAAACCCCCTTCCAAGCCCAGGGAATGCTCTCTTCCCAGCCCTGTGTCCCTGGCAGTGCTGGCACTGCTGGATCGCTCCCAGTCACGAGGCACACGGGGCACGTGGCCAGGGAAATGGGCCAACAGATTTCCCTGGCATGGAGCTGGGATGGGGATGTGCCTTCCAAATCCACCCCTGGCTGGCAAAGGGACATCGATGCTCCCGTGCCCCTCCTTGTCCAGCTGCAGATCAGGGCAGAGAACCCTCCCTGCAGGGCTGGAATTGATGTTCCCAGCAAAGCTCCAGCTCCTGGCTGGGCCCCAGCTGGGGGTGGCTCTGGATTCGTCCTTGACCCCCTGGGACACTGGGAAATCAATTCCAGGGGACAAAGGGACAGGGACTCTGAGCTGAAGGGTGAGGGTGGAACGGGAAGGAGTGGAAAGGACAAGCCATGGATCCATTTGGGCTGGAGATCACAGAATCCCTGAGCCTGGAAAAGCCCTCTGGGACCATCAAATCCAACCATTCCCCCAGCACTGACCCGTGTCCCCAAGTGCCACATCCACGGGGCTTTTAAATCCCTGCAGGGATGTGACTCCACCACTGCCCTGGGAAGACTTTTCCACTGCTGGACAACCCTTCCTGGGAAGAAATGAATGATGAGGAGAAGGATCTCAGCACGATCCCTCTGGGAAGAGGCCACAAGGAGAGGTCTGGGTGAGACACCCCTGCTTCAGAGATGAGCAGTTCCAAAGTGTCCATCCAGGAATGAGATGGGATGGGTGGATGGACACTCACTTGGCTAATCCTGCCTGGGATGGAAGCAGGTTCCTGTCCCAGCATCCCTGTGGTGACAATTCCAGTCCCATCTGAGCATCCCAGAAAACCCTCCCGTGGTGATGCCACCAAACCCCGGATCCCCAGCAGCTCCCCTGCTCCGGGAGGAGTTTTCCAGCCCCGTCCTCTCCTTCCTGCCTCTCTCCTGGGCTCGGCCGGCTGAGCTCCCCTAATGAAAAGCCAATTAAAGTGCACCATTAACCGGAGCCTTTTCCTGCCTTGTCCAACCCGATCCGTCACCGCAAGGCCGCCACAGCCGAGGTGGCAGCCGCTGCTAAAAATGGCCCAGATCAGATGTGCCCGTGAATTATTGAAGGAGTCTCCGGCTCCGCCGGGGTCAGACGGGTGTGGCCACTCCGTCCCCAGGGCTGCAAAGCCACCTGAGCTCCGGCCAGAAGCAGATTAACCCCTTTTTATAGAAGCTGGCAGCGGCTGGAATTTCCAGGGTATTCATGGAGACCCGGAGAGAGAGCGGGGGTGGCTCCGGCGCTGCCACCGAGGGGACGTCGCTTCTGTCGCTTCTCTTTAACTTCAGGTGCTCAAAGCTCCGTGCTCCCGGCAGACCTGGGAGGCTCCAGGAGGAGGGAGGAGAAGGAAAAGAGGAAAAGATGGGGTTTAGGGATGCTGGGGGGAGTTTTATGGGAATCAGTGATTCAAGGCTGAGAGCCCCTTCACCCCCGAGCTCCTCTCACTCCAAACCCCGCGGTGGGATTTTAATTAACTCCAGAGAGGGAATGGCAGGAGGAAAACCCTTCCCTGGGGGTGGGGAATGAAGGAAGAATGAGGGTGGGGAAGAGGGAGACAGAGCTGGGAGCACCAGGAGGAGCAGGGATGCTGCAAAAGGAGGATTTTCCCTCTGATGGAGACGCAGCCGGGAGATCCTAAAGGGATTAAAAATAATGCAGTGCCCCAAATGTCTTAAAAATAATGCAGTGCCCCAAATGTCCTAAAAATGATGCAGTGCCCCAAATGTCCTAAAAATGATGCAGTGCCCCAAATGTCCTAAAAATAATTCGGTGCCCCACAGGAGTCTGGCACCCAGGGATTCTGTTGCCTTTTTAGGACTTTTTAGCTCCACTTTGTTTAAGGATGAAAGATTCCTGCCTCCAGTCCCAGCTCGTGAATCACGGCCGTGGCACCGAGGAATCTGAACCTCTGCGTGGACCCTTCTGACATCCATGAATTAGGGGATTTTTCCTCTGGTGAATATTCCTGCCTCCACAGGCAATTCCCTTTGTTATCTCTGGATAAGGAATGGCGGGAGCAGCATCCTGGCACATCCTTGCAATGTGATGGATCACGGGATCCTCATCCCAGCAGGGCTCACAACTGATTTATTATATTTTATGGTTTTTGTCATTTAGCCGAGGAAAAATCAGGCAATGGAAACATTTGTGTCTCACTTGCAGCTTACACTCCTCAATCCTTAAAAATGTAAATTTAAGGAGCTTTCCAGGAGTTTTGGGGCAGCACAAGGGGGTTTTTAGCAGTGCTGGGGAATGGGCAGGATGCTCTGGAGGGGGATGAGGAGGATGAGGCACCGTGGGGTGAAGGGATTTGTGTCCAAGCTTGGAAAACATGGGAATAGCAGCCGGGAAGTGATTCCAGGGCCTTCCTTGCAATCACTCCGTGGAATCCCCAAGTGGACACAAACAAACCCTCGTTAAACCCTTCCCTGCCTTCTCTTGGGATGGGGATGAATCATCTCCCACTCTTGTGGCTGATAAAAGTCTCCAGAAGCCAGAGAGGGACCCGAATTCCTGCTCCACTCTTCTTGGAAGAACTCGTAAAAGCTGCTTTATAAAACCTCCTGGCAACTTCTCCTGAATTTCCAGACCCCCTGGTCGCTTCCATGGTGCCAAACATCTTCCCCTTCCCTGGAGATCCTGTTCCCAGTTGCCTCTGGACACATCAGCAGTGGCCTGGATGGTTTCCGTGATTTCCACATCAGCTCATGGGAATATCTGCACCAATTTGGGTGCAAATTTTGTCCCCCATGAGCCTCAGGCATGTGAGGATAAAACACAGAGGCAGCTGGGAAAAGGGAGAGGGAGAGGGAAAGGGAAAGGGAAAGGGAAAGGGAAAGGGAAAGGGAAAGGGAAAGGGAAAGGGAAAGGGAAAGGGAAAGGGAAAGGGAAAGGGAAAGGGAAAGGGAAAGGGAAAGGGAAAGGGAAAGGGAAAGGGAAAGGGAAAGGGAAAGGGAAAGGGAAAGGGAAAGGGAAAGGGAAAGGGAAAGGGAAAGGGAAAGGGAAAGGGAAAGGGAAAGGGAAAGGGAAAGGGAAAGGGAAAGGGAAAGGGAAAGGGAAAGGGAAAGGGAAAGGGAAAGGGAAAGGGAAAGGGAAAGGGAAAGGGAAAGGGAAAGGGAAAGGGAAAGGGAAAGGGAAAGGGAAAGGGAAAGGGAAAGGGAAAGGGAAAGGGAAAGGGAAAGGGAAAGGGAAAGGGAAAGGGAAAGGGAAAGGGAAAGGGAAAGGGAAAGGGAAAGGGAAAGGGAAAGGGAAAGGGAAAGGGAAAGGGAAAGGGAAAGGGAAAGGGAAAGGGAAAGGGAAAGGGAAAGGGAAAGGGAAAGGGAAAGGGAAAGGGAAAGGGAAAGGGAAAGGGAAAGGGAAAGGGAAAGGGAAAGGGAAAGGGAAAGGGAAAGGGAAAGGGAAAGGGAAAGGAAGAAAAGAAAGGGAAAAGGAAAGGAAGAAAAGAAAGGGAAAGGAAGAAAAGAAAGGGAAAGGGAAGGGAAGAAAAGGAAGGGAAAGGGAAAGGAAGAAAAGAAAGGGAAGTGCCACTGCTGCTCCTGTCACTGGGCCTGTCCTGGGCTCCCATCCCGACTCTCCCAGCACAGCCTCCAGGATAAATCAGTTTAAATTGGATTTTAGGAAAAATTTCTTCATGGAAAGGTTTGTCCAGCCCTGGCACAGCTGCCCAGGGTGGAATCACGGGGCTGGACCATTACCTTGGATCATGGTCAGGGTCATGGCCTCTTCCAGAGACAGGGAGTTGTGAGCCAACAGAGCTGAAAATTCCCTGGGGATTCTTTGATGAAGTTGCAGTTACATCGGATCAGGCTTCCAGAAAAGTGGGACAAAAACGGTTTTCATCCCAATCCCAACAGCCAAACAGGCTCATGGTGGCTACATCTTCCCCCAGGCCAATTTCAAAGATGCTTCAAGTACCTGTTGAGCAAATCTCCATCATCCATCCATCCATCCATCCATCCATAATCCATCCATCCATCCATCCTCCATCCATCCATCATCTGTCCATCCATCCCTCCATCCCTCCATCCATCCATCCATCCATCCCTCCATCCATCCACCCATCCTTTGGTTGGGTCCAAACCCAGCTGTTTTACCCAACAGACTCATGAGGAGGAATTGGTCCCATTTATAACTCTCCCCCATCTGTAAATTTATCCCACAAATATCCACAGGGCAGAGTTCCTGCAGCTTACAGGAAAATAACCAAACAGCCTTCGGATACAAGAAAACAACAAGGAGAAACCCGAAGAGAAAAATTCCTTGGATATGAGTGCCCAGACTCAGGGGTTTGATTTGCAGGAGAAGGAGAAATTGCATCTTCTGCCCTTACAAAATTTAACATGGACAAAAATCCATGGATGAACTCAGGCCAGCTCTGCTGTCAGAGAATGTTGGGATTTAAGCTTCATCAGACTTCCAGGAAATGTGTAAATATTGGAATGTTGTTTGGAGCTGTCTTGATTTCCTGGGTTTACAGAAAATTGGAATTTTCAAGTAAACTAAAAACAGTTGGATTCTCTTTCCTTGCTTGGTTTTTCCAGCCTGGACAAACAGGCTGCCACAACAGCCTAAGCTCCTCGTGATCCTACTGGTGTCATTCCTACCTTGGGAAAGGGAATTCCAGTCCCTCCAGCTCAAGAATATAAAATCATCCCAGGAATAGCAAGAGTTTGGCTGCTGTAAGGTTTTTGCTGGCTGGATTTGGAATTAGACCCAAATCATGGATGGAATCATGGAATGGTTTGGGTTGGAAGGGACCTTAAAGCTCATCCCATTCCCCCCCCTGCCATGGCAGGGGCCCCTTCCCCTGTCCCAGGCTGCTCCAAGCCCCATCCATCCTGGCCTTGGGCACTTCCAGGGATCCAGGAGCAGCCACAGCTTCTCTGGGCACCCTGTGCCAGGGCCTCACCCCCCTCACAGCGAGGAATTTCTTCCCAATATCCCATTTAAATCCCCATTCTTTTAGTTTAAAACCATTCCCCCTTGTCCTGGCACCATCTGGCCATGTTAGCAACCCCTCTCCCTCCTTTTTTACATTCCCAGGGGATGACGAGGGTCCCCCCGGAATTCCCCAATCCCTCCTGGCCCCAGCGTGGGGGTGTGTGGGGACAGGGGAT
>VZRV01007544.1:15216-49085 GCA_013398115.1 Falcunculus frontatus
CCCAGCCCACCATGGGCAGCCCCCCCAGGCTCCTCCAGCTGTGACAAAGGGATGCGAGCTCCGGGCACGGGCGGCTCCTGCCCGCTGGGCTGTGCCGTGGGCATGGAATGGCCAGGGACAGGGACCCAGAGCCACTGCGGGAGGGGACGGGGAAGCCGGGAGGCAGCGGGACCGCGCTGATCCTCTTTGCATCCTGCGGTCTCTTCCCTGCCCGAGTCGCTCCTTGTTCAAAGACGATTCTCCCCACGAGCCGGGAGGAGGAGAGCGGCCGTGAAACGCTGGCTCAGCTCTGCCCCCGTGCCCAAAAGTGCCCACAGAGTTCTGTCTTTGTCCTTTAGCTGCTCCGAAATTTGTGTTGCGAACCTCTGGAGCAGCTCCTGGGAATCTTTGCGGCAGGACACGGGGACGGGGCGAGACTTTGGGTTATTCCTTGGGTGTGGGACCAGTCCCGGGGGGTCCCAACCTCCGAGCAGACCCAGGGCAGCACTGAGACTACCGAGGGAGGGGGCAGAGCTTGGGGTCAGCCCAGGGAACCCCTTCACTCCGTGCTCCCCCAAACCCCTGCACAGAGCACGGCACGGATCCAGGCTCCGGCTGCTGAGCCAGGTTTATGTAAGCTGCTGATTTGCAGTGTCAAGAGGTATCCAAGAATCGGCTTGCCTTTGGAAAATGTATAAATCCATGGCATCTGGCCCGAGGCTGTAGCAGCAGCCCAGGATTTGTCTTGGTCCCAGCCCCTTGGAGAGGTTCTGCCATCTCCCAGCTTGGCTTCGAGTCCGTGTTGAGCACTTTCCAGGAGCAAGGACAGAGCAGAAGTGCCAAAAGGCTCTGTCCCTGTGTCCCTCTGTCCTTCATGGCGCTGGTGCCACTTTTCCCCAGCCCCGTGGCACCACAACCCCTCCAGCCCCGGCTCTGTGGGGCCCCTGGCCGGGAGCTCCTCCCTTGGCAGCTGCTGCTGCCCGCAGGATGCCGGGCTGGCGGCTCCCCGGGGTGTGACAGCCCTGCCTTTCCTGTTGTTGACAGCAGCCCCACGTCCCTGTGCCTCCTGGGCAGAGGGGCTGAGCCCAGCTGAGCCCAGCTGAGCCCCTCTTCTGTCCGGAGAGCTCAGGTGGAGGTGGCATGGTCAGTCCATGGGCAGCGTGCCATGGAAGGGGAGATGGCTTTGGATGGTGCTGCCTGTTCCAAGAGCAGGGATTGAGGAAGAGAGATGACTTCCAGACTCCTGGAGAGACAAGGATCTGGTCCTGCCCTGCCTGCTGACCCAAACCAGGCATTTAGTGGTGGCTTGGCAGAGCTGGGTTAGACTCGATGATCACAGAGATAATAATTCTATGATTCCATCTGTGATCTGGCTTGGGATCCTCTCCAATCACTTGGGACTGGGGCAATGGCTTGGGACCCCTTGGGATCCTCTCCAATCACTTGGGACTGGGGCAATGGCTTGGGACCCCTTGGGATCCTCTCCAATCACTTGGGACTGGGGCAATGGCTTGGGATCCTTTGGGATCCTCTCCAATCATTTAGGATTGGGGCAATGGCTTGGGACCCCTTGGGATCCTCTCCAATCATTTGGGATTGGGGCAACGGCTTGGGACCCCTTGGGATCCCCTGCAGTCGGTCGGGATCAGGGCAGTGGGCTGTGTTTTCTGGCAGGTTTAACACGGGTCTGACCCGTTTGTGCTGCAGGTGGGAGCAGCGGGAGCTCACCATGGCCCTGGCAGACCCCGCGGGCTGTGCCAAAGGCAACGAGGACAACAACCCCTTCCCTGACATCATCGAGCTGAACGTGGGGGGACAGGTGTACATCACCCGGCACCCCACGCTGGTCAGCGTGCCCGGCTCGCTGCTCTGGGAGATGTTCACGCAGAAGAACGTGCGCTCGCTGGCCCGCGACAGCAAGGGCCGCTTCTTCGTGGACCGGGACGGGTTCCTGTTCCGCTACATCCTGGATTACATGAGGGACCGGCAGCTGGTGCTGCCCGAGCACTTCCCGGAGCGCGGCCGGCTGCAGCGCGAGGCCGAGTACTTCATGCTGCCCGAGCTGGTGAAGCTGCTGGCGCCCAAACTCAGCGAGCAGAACTCCCTGGGGGATGATCCCTGCCAGAGCGACCCCGAGGAGCTGTCCCCTGGTGCGGACACCGCCCGCAGCCTGACCTCGGCCGTGGCCGCGCTGCCCAGCGCCGTGTCCAGTGGCCCCGGCGGTGCCAGCGTCGAGGGCCGCAGGGCGGGGTTCATCACCATCGGCTACCGCGGCTCCTACACGCTGGGCAGGGACAGCCAGACGGACGCCAAGTTCCGCAGGGTGGCCCGGATCATGGTGTGTGGCAAGACCTCGCTGGCCAAGGAGGTCTTTGGGGACACCTTGAACGAGAGCAGGGACCCGGACAGACCCCCAGAGAGGTACACGTCCAGGTACTACCTCAAATTCACCTTCCTGGAGCAAGCCTTTGACAAACTGGCCGATGCCGGCTTCCACATGGTGGCCTGCAACTCCACGGGCACCTGTGCCTTCGCCCACGAGCAGACGGACGACAGGATCTGGACCTCTTACACCGAATATGTTTTCTATCGTGAGTGACACAAAACCAACCCTCCACCAACCAACCAACCACTGACTGTCCCTTTCCTGTCCCGTGCTGGCTGTGGCCTAGAAGGTAGAGATCCATCCCCGAATCCCGGCGTCCTCCCTTTGCCTCCTTTTCAGTTGGTCCTTGGGTTTTTTCCCTCCTCCTTGCTCCACGTTGAACCTGCCCAGCTCTTCCTTGTAGCAGCTGCTGACCACCAACCTTCCTCCCTTTCTCCGGCTTCTGCGGTCACTCCCAACCCTCCCTGGACGCGTGGACTCGGACACTGCTGCGGACGAGGGTCGGGTGGGAGGGGTGGGATACACCGGACACTGCTCTGGGCCAGCAATTCCTGCAGCTGGATGAGCTTGGACACTGAACTGGGCTCTCTGTCCCACGCGGCTCCGTGGGATTCTGCTGCACACGCTGTGACCTGCCAGGGGGGTGGGGGGAGAGGAATCACTGGGATAAATTCATGGAAAAGGTGGGAAGCAGAGGCGGGGAGGGGATGGGGGTTGGAAAGTCGCAGCCTGGCAGCACGGCTGGATTGGCAGGAGCCCTGTAAGCAGCTTAGCCTGAGACTGGCAGCGCTTGGGAAGGGGAGAGNNTTTTGGGGGGGGGGGGGGGGGCGGATGTGTTGTGAGGGAGGTGGGGGGGAGCGGGGAAGGCTTGGTGTGCTCGGGGGTGTCAAATGCTCATACAGCTCTCCAGGTGCTTGGAGCTTTGTCGGCAAAAAAGTCCCTTTGTTTTTTCTTGGGAGCACAACGGGAATCACAGGGATGAGGTTGGGATGCTCTGGTGGCGGTCAGGCCACAGCTTCACCCAGGAAAGGGAATTTTGGCCGTTTTGGTGATCTCTTATGAGGTGTCTCTGATGCCTCCTGCAGCCACCTAGAAACAGAGACTAGACAAGAGTAAGGGAATAAAGATAGGTATTTATTTGAAGGGCCTTCAAGGTACACCCTGGGGGAGCCAGAGGCTGCTTCCAAAAATTGGACCCCAAGATGGACCCCAGGTCACGAGTTCTTCACACTTTTATAGGTTTGGATCATTTGCATATCAGGGTTCATTCTCCAATTAAAGCCCCAGTTTAACGATGTAACTCCCCTCAGCTTGCCCCCCTTAGAATCTTTGGTTTCCACATTTTGGGCCTAAAAACAGCCTGGCTGTCCTTGAAGGCAAAGCCTGGAGAGGCTTTGTTCTGTCTGCCCAGTACGAGAGAGCAGGAATTACAGGCTCCAAGGAACTTCAGAGTTACACTCTGAGCAGTACAGGATTTAAAAATATAAAAGTTAAAACCTAAGGCATCATCTCCAGTCCTGGGTGATGCCCGGCCCCAGCCCTGGCACACGGCCTCAGCCTGCAGGGCTGGTGCCAGCGCCTGCAGGAGCAGTGGGAGGTGACCCTGATGTCCCCATCTGCTGCCTGTGCCTGTCCCCTGGTGCTCTGCCACCCATCCCTGGCACCCACCACCCATTCATGGCATCTGCCACCCGTCCCTGGCACCCATCATTCATCCCTGGCACCCATCATCCATCCCTGGCACCCACCACCCTCCATCCCTGCTCCTCCACCCTCCATCCCTGCTCCCACCTTCAATTCCTGCTCCTGCACCCTCCATCCCTGCTCCCACCACCCATCCCTGCTCCCACCCTCCATCCCTGGCACCCTCCACCCTCCATCCCTGCTCCTGCACCCTCCATCCCTGTTTTCCCACCTTCCATTCCTGCTCCCACCCTCAATCCCCTCTCCCACCACCCACCCCAGCCCCTGGGAAGCTCCAGGAGCTGCAGGATCCCCTCCCCAGCTGGACAGCACCCAAGGGACCGTTCCTGCTGGGATTTGTGTGGGAGGAAGGTTTGCAGCTGTTTCCTGGGGAGGAGGGAGGGCTTTGGGGCCAGCACAAGTTTCAGACCAGGTTCTCCCTCTCTCCTGAAGAAGGGGAAGGCAAAAACGGTATTTTGACATTTTTCATGGTCCTGTTCCTCATTCCAACAACCTCTGGAAGAGGAAATGATAACTGGCTTAAAAAGAGACGAGAAAAAGGAACTTGAGCTCTGTGTGCACACAAAGAAATCCTTTAAATAAAGGGGGAGGGGACCTGCAGCCCATCTCTGCTTTATTTTTTTGAACTCATGATTTTCCTAAGTAGGGCTGGGAAAAGAAATTCCTGCCTTGTGGGAAATGGGGCTGTTTTGATGTTTTTCCCCACTGGAACTGGGCTGAAAAATCGATCTCCCAGGAGGAGGAATTTTTAGCCTGAGGGAGAAACCAGAATGGCAGAGTCCCCATTCTGGGGGTTTTGATGTGGCAGGTTCTGGGATCGGGGCTGTTCCACCCAATCCCCCACAGGAAACAGGAGCAGGGGTTATTCCTGAATCCTTTCAGCTCCCGATGGTTTTCCTGGACACTGAGACTCCATGGAAAAATCCTTTTCTTGAGATCCATCTCCACAAAAATGCGCCTGATTTGGGGTCCTTTCTTTTCCTTGCACACGTTTATTTATAGGAAAAGTGCCCTTGTCACGGCTGGGAGCAGAACCTGGCTCATTTGATCCCCAGGAAAGACCTTGGATCAAATGGCTCAATTTTGCTGGGAAATGGTGGCATGGAAAAGCATCTCAGTGAGGTCTCCTCCTCTGAACGATCCTGGAAAACCAGGAAACGCCAGACAGGGAACGGCTGGAGTGAGCTGGGAGCTCTCAGGGCCCCAAGGAGACAGTGGAGAAGGCAATTCCCCGTTGTTGCCTGGTTTTCCTGGGAATATTCCCATATTTCTGTGATTCCCAGACCTCAAGCTCCTGCTGGGCCGTCCCTTGGGCTTGTCCAAAGCCCCCAGACCTTCTCCGCTTGTCCCCGAGCATCTCCCACCCCCAGGCTGTCCCTTGGGAAAATCCAGCCTCATCCAGCTCCTTCCCTACTGGATTTGGACCTGGAGGTGATTTTTCCTTCCCACCCAGGGGACAGGACCCCACTCTTCATTTTCCTGCCAGCACACACCGGGTTAAGCTGAGCTCCAGATGCTGCTGGTGGGAGCATCCAGCTCTTTTCCAGGAGCTCCATCCAGAGATGCTCCCCATCCACTGCATTCCCAGGGTTTGGGAGAGGTTTGGGATGCCCCAGCTGATGGCTGGGAATGCCGAGGGTGGGCACGTGGGCAGAGCACACCTGGAGCAGGGCTGGCTGGCACGTGCCAGGGGGGATTACCCACAGTGGCTGGGAAAACCGGGGCTGGGAGGGATCCCTGGGATTATTTTAATCTGCCCTGCACTGAGCGCTCAGCAGCTTTTCTCATCCTGCTGGGAACGAGAGCTGGGGGCTGGGATGGGGTTTGGGATGGGGTTTAAGGGAAGGACACCCCGAGGGGGTCTCCAGGCAGCAGATCCCGTGTGGATCTTGTGGGAAGGTGCCTGCTCCCACCACAGAGCCCAGCACACCCCAAGGAATGTTCCCATAAAGAGCTCCCAGATTCCCGAGGGTGTTTTCCCTCTGAGGGGGAACAGAACTCAGCCTTTCATTTCGAGATTCCCGGAAAATCCTCCATCCCAAAATAGAACCTCTGGAGGGAAGGAGGCAGAGCAGGAGCTGGGGCTGGATCTGCGTTCCCAGCAGGCACCTGCCCACAAATTGCTGGTTGCTCCTCACAAAAACTGGGTTTAAGGAAAAGCCAAATCCCGTCTGTCTCCATCAGAGACTCTGGCCACCCTTAGAGAACATCTGGAAACACTTTGTGTCCTCGGCCTGTCCCCAGCCCCTCTCCAAGGGGACCCTTTGGTGGCAGAGAGGTCCCAAAGCTGAGCTCTCCCCATCCTGGATGGAGAAGCTCAATCCCATGGGACTGGGAAAAGGACAAGGAAGGTCCTGTGGGGACAAGAGAGGTTAGAGGGGGACACAAAAATCCCATTCCCGGCCCCCAGATCCCATCCTGCCATGGGAGACTGGGTCAGCACACCACAAAAATCTGAGGGATTTGCTGGAATGTTGAAATAGAAAGGATTTGGTGGTCAAGGAGCACGGGAAGGGGAGAAGCAGCTGGAAGCTGGAATCAACCTCTTCCTCTCTCAAATAACCAGGGAATGGTTTGGCTTGGAAAGGACCCTAAAGGTCATCCAGTCCAGTCCCACCCCCTGCCAAAACCAGGGACAATTCCAACCATCCCAGGTTGCTCCGAGCTCCCTCCAACCCAGCCAAAACCTTATTAATTATAAAAATAAACCCCAAAAACTCCCCTTAGCAACATGGGCATCCAGCACTGGGAAAAACCACCGGAGAGAGAGGGGGGATTTTCTAATTCCTGGTGCAGAAAGCGCAGCCTGGGTGCTTCTTTTAGGAGGGGTTTAACAAAACAAGGGTTTAGGCTCAGTTTAGCAGCTGCAGCTGCTGTGCTCTGACCACAGAGAGACCTCTGGGCCTCCTTCCTGGGGCTTGGGGAGCAGCAGAGGGAAGGCAGGGGAGTGTTGGGGTCTCTGGGAAGCTTTGGGAGCTGTTGGATGTGTTGGATTCCGGTGAGTGCTGGAGAATTTGCCAAATAAATCTCGTTCCACCTGCGCCCACGGTTTGTGCTGAGCTTAAGCAGGCTGGACTCAGGGACCTGGGGGTGTCCAGATGGTTTTCTTCAAAGGCTCTGGCAGCCCAAAAGGTTTTCCTCCATTCCAGGGGATGGATGGCTGGGAATTATCCCCGCCCTGCTCCAGGAGAGCTGGACAGGATCCGAGGGAAAGATGTTCCTGCAAATAACCCAAAGCAGATTCCATCGAAATGGCTTTGGGGTCACGGCACAACCTCTGCATCCCAAATGTTTGCTGGCCCTCCTTTCCCTTCTCCAGGGAAAATCCCAGTGGGTTAAATCCATTGGGATGCAGAGCCCACGGTGCCAACAGCATCCTGAAAGGATTAACCCTTCCTTCATCCCCCACGCCCCAAAAAAATCCCATCAGGAAGAAATTTAAGGTCCCTTCCCACCCAAAACAGTCTGGGATTCTGTGATCTGGGATTTTGAAGGGAGATGGAGCCCGGCTTTGTCGTGGTCCTGTCCCATCATTCCGAGGATCCCTGTGGGAAGCAGGAGGAGGAGGAGCCCCTTGTTCCCTGGACATGACATCCCTGGAGTGTTCCCCCAGGGAAGAGCAGCCCCTTCCCACCAGGAGCAGCCATGAGGGGCTGCAGGTTTTGGGGCCATTTCACAAGGAAAACCACCCGAAAAATCAGATTTTTTCCCTCAAAATTCAGCTTTTGAGTTCCCACACGCTCAGAACCACAGAATATTCCAAACTGGAAAGGACCCACAGGGATCATCGAGTCCAACCCTTCAGGAATGGCCCCTACAGGGAGCGAGGTTTGTTTGGCTTTGGTTTGGGGCCCTTTCCGGGACAAGGGAGGGCCCAGCCCCGAAAACCCAAACAAAGCCCAAATGTTTAAGGCTCGAAGACAAAAAGAATAAATAAAGGAAACTGGAAAAAAAGGACAAAAATCAAGTTTTCCTTAGCCCAGCCGTGTGCTTTGGGATGAGCAGGACAGGGAATGTTTATTGGGATCAGATGAGGAGTGCACAGAGCCAGGGAAGTTTTGGGGGGCCTGGAGAGCCCAAAGGGACAACAAAACAACCCCAAAGTGGGGCTTGCACCTTGCCCAGCTCGCCCTGCCTCAGTTTCCCCACCCACAGCGTGAGGAAAGGAGCTCTTTGAGGTCCTTACTGGGATGTTCTGGAGAGCAGAGCTCTCTCTGGAGCCATGGAATGGATATTCCAGGAGTTCCCTCACCTCTGGGATGTGGTGGAATCCTCGGTGTGGTGAAACACACCCTGCCCACCTCGAGCACGGATTTAACCATGGAATGTTGCTCTAAAATCACGGGATTGTTCGGATTGGGAAGGATCTTAGGGCTCATCCATGGGCAGGGACCCCCTCCACTATCCCAGGTTTTTCCAAGCCCCATCCAACACTTTCCCCTCTCACTTCGACTGCTTTAAACCACGCAGGATCAATAAAACCCCTCCTGGGGATCGCTTCCTCAGGGTTGAGACTTCCAGCCAAAAAAAAAAACCGGGATAAACCCAAATCCTTCCCCTCTCCGGCAGAACGAGGGATCGGAGCTCGTTTGGTGCCGTCCCCTCTCCCTGGAATGGCTCCCTGAGCACAGCCGTCATTGCCATTACTCCCTAATTTGCTGTTAATGGGCCGTTTTAATCAGCTCCGAGGATTAAATACCATTAAGGAGGCGGAGGAGCGGCCTTTTCCTGCTGCGGGGATGCTGGAGCGGGATGTGTGCGGAGGGGATGAAGGAATGGGGTGACAGGGGATAGGGACAGGGTAAAAGTGACATTTGGAGGAGCAGAGACTGCATTTAACCGAGAAAAGAGAGAAGTAAACAGGAAATTATTTCGCAACCTCCCTCCCCTAAAGGTTCCCCGGCTGCTCTCCGCCGCCACGGACCCCAAGCGCTTCCCAGGAAAGGGGTGATTCCTTGGATCCTGGTGCTCCCACGGGATCCCCTTGGCTCCCTAAAAATGGGGATGGCAGCAGCAAACCTGGCACCCTAAAAACCACCTGGTCCGGGGAAGGGGATCCCGGCTGCTCCCCGAGATCCCACAGCAGGCAGGAGCTGCCGCGGGCTTTCCCGTCGCTCCAAGAGATCCCAGCAGGGATTTTGGAGCGGGCAGAGCCTCCCTGGCATTTGGGATTCCTGATTTTTCCTGCGGCACTCGCACTTTTTAAATCCACAGCCGCTTTCCCAGCTCCTCATCCCCGCCACTGGGAATATCCGACTTTAATGGAGCAGCTCCAAACCTGAGGGAAGCGAGGGCACAGCCAAATTTCCCATTTTATTCCCGAATTATTGTTATTGTCCTTTGCGTGCCCGGGGGAACACAAAAAGCCCCATTAACCCCGCGCCCCACGCCGCAGCCTTTTAACTTGGAATTTGGCTCCAGGGGAACTGAAATCCCCAGGTCCTTGTTTGGAAGGATTCCCGGTCTTCTCGAAGGCAGCAAAAGGGGCCGGGAAAGCAATTCCAGGAGGCTGGAAAGCTGAGCAGGAGCGGGCACTGCGGGGCTGCGATAAGGTGCTGATGCCAAATGCTCCTCCTAATTCCTGAAATTTAGGAGTGGTTTTAATCCCCCCTCCCAGCAAACGGCACTTTTCCAGCCCCTGGAAAAAGCAGCTGCTTCCTTCCAATGGGATTTATTCGCATTTGGATGAGGAATGAGGTCTTGGCGCCGGGGATCTCCACCGTGAGCTGTTCCCCTCCCTCTCTCCCTCCCCTCCTCCCCCTCTGGAGCTGAGGTCACCCAGCAGTGCCATGGAAATGAAGGACAAATTGTCCTGGCTGCTGTCACCGAGGCTTGGCAGGAGCCAGGAATCATCTCCGTGTTCCCAGGTTCGTTCCCAGGTTCGTCCCCAGGTTCGTTCCCAGGTTCGTTCCCAGGTTCGTTCCCAGGTTCGTTCCCAGGTTTGTTCCCAGGTTTGTTCCCAGGTTCGTTCCCAGGTTTGTTCCCAGGTTTGTTCCCAGGTTTGCTGATATCCCAGTGGGGCTGGTTCCTCCCGGAGGAGTCCCGTTCCCGGCTGGGCATTTCCTCCTTCCCAGCCCGGGATCTGCCCCTTCCAGCGGGGGCTGATCCCACCTGCCTCGCTCGTGTTCCCACTGAATCCCACAGCAGCGGCACAGCCTGGAATCCTGGAATGGTTTGGATTGGGAGACCCTAAAGCCCATCCCATCCCACCCCTGCCATGGGCAGCGACACCTTCCGCTGCTCCAGCCTGGCCTTGGGCACTTCCAGGGATCCAGGAATCAGCCACAGCTTCTCTGGGAATTCTGTCCCAGCGCCTCGCCACCCTCCCAGCCAGGAATTCCTTCCAAGTATCCAATATGTGGGGCTCGGAGTGGTCACTGCGACCTCTCGTGCTCATGGACATCCCAGATGAGCTCAGCAGCTCCGTGTACTCCCAGATAATTAATTGGATCTTGGATGAAAACACTGGAGGGGGCTGGGAACAGCTGGAGCATCCCAGGAGTGCTCGGAGCAGCTCTTCCATGCTGATCCATGGAAGGTTTTTTTCGGTTGGTTTATTATTTTGTGGGGTTTCCTTTTTCTTTTTTTTTTTTATTCTGAAGACCAAAATCAAATCAAACAAAAATCCCAAGCCATTATTTAAATAACGGGAGCTTGGTGCCACTGGTTTAAAGGGATTTAACTCCAACCTTAAAGCCTGGAGTGCTGCAATTTCCTGATTAATTCTTCCACAAAAAAAAAAAAAATCAAAGATAAAAAACCATCCTGGTTTTGTCCTTGCTCCTGTCAGGATGAGGTGCAGAAAGAGAGAGTCTGAGGATGGGCAGAGGCTGATCCAGAGGTTTTGATCCCTTGAGGTTATGGAGTTTTCCATCCATCTCCTGCCTTTTCCCTCCCCAGGTGTCTCCTGCTGATCCTTCCTCAGGAATATGATCCCAGCACTGGATGTATCCTGAAACCAAACCCAAAAGGTGTTAAAGGACACCTGGAAATCTCTCAAATAGGGAATAAACAGCACAGGGAACAGTTCCCAGTTCCCAACATCCCATCTCTCCCTGCCCTCTGGGGCTCTCTCTTCTCCAGGTGAACATTCCCAGCTCTCTCCTTAAATCCCACTAAGTTGACTTAAATCCCGCCAAGGTTTATGAAACATCCAAGCGACGTTCCCATGGCACATTCCTGTGTCCTGTTTGCCATTCCATCAATCCCAGTGAAAGATTCTCCATCAGAGCTGATCCCAAGGTCCTTTCCCACCAACCTCCACCCCCCCATTATTCCATTCCTTCCATTTTCCTCTTGGTCGTTTCCCCTTTCCCCCTCTCCCGGGTAATCAAAGCCCTTCATCCCGAGATGGCCTCGGGATAATCCCATTATTCCATGATTTATTTGTTGGGAATGAACTCTTGATTCCATCCCTCCTTTCCTCTCCCTTAATAAGCTTTTAATCCACTCTGGAAGTTCAACAATCCCCCCTTGGCTCTGGAGTTTCCTTAAAAGCCTCTTGGATGGCCTTTATCCAAAAGCCCTCAGGAAAATGGAATAACTGCTCTCCATTATCCACGAATTTGTGGACTGAACATAAAGCCAAGGGATTTTTTTTCCATGTTTATTAGAGGGGTTTTTAATTCTGCTTTTAATTAAGATTTCAACTTAATTAACACGCAGCCACAATTCCTAAATGGAACTTGCAAATGTGCTCAGGTAAACCATTCATCCCACGGAAAAATGCACATTTGGGGTTCATTATGACCGATGTCAAACTGATCATTAATGAAGCTTCAGGGTTAATTAAAACCAGGTGCAAATTTCTCAGGAAGGGCAGGAAATAGTGCAGAAAATCCCTTTTTTTTGGGGGAAAAAACGTGTTTATTCCTGCGGCTCCCAAATGGAACATCCCGATTTCCCCCTTTCCAGCAATATTTCAGGATTAAGTGTAATTTTCACTTTCCTCCCCATGTCATGTTAATGGGTTTCCAGGGAAAACTCCAATAGCAACGGGCTCCAACCAGGCAGAGTCACCTCATTCCAGCCCCCTTTGCTTCCAACAAAAGCCATGGAATTAATAAAGCATTTGGGAATGACTCCGGACTTTCCCTCCTTCCCTGCAAGCAGAAAACAGGTTGTTGATCCCATTTTACAGCTGAGGCTTCCTGGGATGGAAAGCAGGGAATATTCCTCAGGCTTCCAAGGAGCACAAGGGAGGCTCCTTCGCTTTCCCAGTGGGAAAAACTTGGGCTGTTGTGATGCCCAGGCTTGATCTGATCCCAAATCTTCCTTATCCTAGGGAATGGGATGTACCAGGACGTTGCCTTGTCCCTGCTCCTAGGGACAGGGACATCTTGGATCAAAAATCCCTTTCCAACAATTCCTGGTTTTTGCTGGTGCAGGGGCATCTCTCGCTGAAATTGGGATGGGGTTGAGCTGGAGAACTTTTCCATGGATTAAGGCAGGGTCAGGTTACTCCTGACTTCCAAAAGGCAGGAAATATTGGGAGGAGCCCAGATATTTTGGAAAAGCACCATAAAACCTGGCTGGGCTCATGCTACATCCACGGGGAAAATCCCAGGAAATGATTTTTCCTGGGATGGAACCACAGCACTCGTTTTCCTTGCATCCCTCTCCAGTGTGGATGTGGGACACCAGAATTCCATGATTCTGGAGCAGGATCTAGACCCACAGGAGGGTGTGTGGGTGTGGAGGGAGGTCACCAGAATTCCGTGATCTTGGAGCATGGATCCAGATCCAAACCTTCTCCTTTGTTTCCAGGTCCTGTTGCACGAGGCCAACTCTCCAGGCAGCTCTCCAGGCACTGCAGCCTTCCAGGTAAATCCATGGAAAAGCATATCCTGGGAAAAAAACTTGGGAGTGGGTGAAGGAGGAATCGCAAGGATTTGAGTTTCAGCAGCGGCTTTGTGCTGCTCGTGATTCCCGAGTGTCCTGGTGCTTGGTGGCTCCTTGGTGGCTTCCATCCCTTCACCACATCCATGGAATATTCCCAAATCCGTTGTGTTTGTTGGACAACGTGGATTTGAGGCTGGAAGTGGAGCTGAGCCAACACCTTCCAGTGGTGGCTTTGGAATCTTCCCAAATCCTGGGATTTACTGTCCTCCAAAGGTGATCAGAGATGGCATTGAGGGGAGGTTTAGGGTGGATTTTAGGAATATTTTATTCATGGAAAGGGTTGTCCAGCCTTGGCACAGCATCCATGGATCTGCAGGATTCCCAAACTTAATTAATTTAACCAAAGGGGACAGTGAGGGAAGGAAGTATCCCGTAGAACTGGAAAGAAAAACTGGGATCCTTTAATTCCATGGATTTAACCTTAATTTAACCTGGAACTGGTCTGGGTTTGCTCAGGTTCGGAAGGAAATCCCAGTTTACACCATGGCGAAAGGCCTTTGGATTTTTTTGCAGGATCCATCCCTAAAAAAGGAGGTTTAATCCCTGGAAAAGCGATGCTGGCACAGATTTTGATTTCAGCATCCTCCTTTGCAGGGAAAGATGGAACTCTTTGTGTTCCAAACCCAGGCTTCCCATCCCAAAAAGTCCATACAAAAATGGGAAGAGCAGCAAGTCCCCAGCTGGAATTTGAAATAAAATGGGATTCGTGCCATTTTTCCGGCGGAGCACAGCACGGACAGCCAGCACATGGAAGGTGTTTCATTATCCCTGGGATGAGGGAAAACCAGGACAGAGCGGCCCCTCTGCTCCCACTTTCCTAGGGATTAACCCAAAATCCCAGACAACCGAGGAGAGGTGCTGGAAGACGAACAAACTTCCAGAAAGCTCCGCCGAGGTGTGCAAAGCCTCGGGAAGGAACAAACCCTCCCTCGGCTCCTGGCAGTGCTCCAGTCTCTGCCTCCTCTTCCCAATCCTATTAGAATTAGAGGGATAGAGCTATAAGAGGAAAAGCCCATCCCCAGAGCAGCGCTGACAGCTTGGCCTTTAAATCTTTAATAAGCACCGGCTGTGGGTCAGCACGTGGAAGCAGGAATCCAGCACCCTGGAGCTCTGCTGGGATGTTTGGGAATACCTGGAGAACCCCAGCCGTTGGAATGAAATGATGGAGCCTCAGCGTCGTTCTTATTCCACGGAAAATCTCTGCCCCTTCCGCTCGTGTGCCGGGAATTCCATTCCAAGCCACGTTCCCGTGTCCTGGCTGGATGTTGTTCCATCCTCTCATCCCAAAAGGCTTTGGAATGCCCCTCTGGAATGGAATTCAGCTCAGACTCCCTCCTCCAGGACTTTGGGACTTAATTGGGTGCAAAACCAGCTGCTCTGGGATATTGATTGGAATTAGGAATGGAACGTTTCCAGCTGCACTGACCACAGAGCCTCTGGATGAAGATGGTGGTCCTGGGAGGCAGAAGTCCATGGTTACAGTTGGGAGAAGAGTCAGGAATTGTCTCAGGAATCACAATTAATGAGGGAGGCCACGGGCATGGGGTGTGCTGGGATCCTGCTGCCATCTCCTGGAGGCTCCACCTCCTTCTGGATCATGATGGATCGTGGAGATCCAGCCTGGCCAGGCTGTCCCTGGACAAATCCCTGCTATCCTGGTTCCTGGCAGCCACCGAATGCAGAATCCTGCTCAGCTGTGGGGGTTTGGGATCTGGAGCACCCAGTTCCATCCCCTGCTTCCCGTGGCCGGGTGGAGCAGGATTGGTTGTGTCCTAAGTCAGGGTGGCCTTGGCCAAAGTCCAGCTCTGGAAGAGCAGGATTGGATGGGATATTGGGAAGGAATTCCTGGCTGGGAGGGTAGGGAGGTGCTGGGAAAGAATTCCCAGAGAAGCTGTGGCTGCCCCTGGATCCCTGGAAGTGTCCAAGGCCAGGCTGGACGGGGCTTGGAGCACCCTGGGATGGTGGAAATATCCTGGGTGATCTTTGTGGATGATGATTCCATGATTCCCTGGCTGCCTGGTGGGAAGAGCTGTGGAAAGGGACCATTTATGGGATGTACTGCACTCTGTGCCAACGGGATGATCCCGCTCCAACACTCAGTCCCGGAGAGGCAAATCCCTTGGATGGGGCAGGAACCACAGCGGGATCCGAAGCTTTATCCAGGCCATGTGGCAAACAGAAATGTCTGCGAGGAAATGTCGGGAAAGAAAACGATGGGAAGCTGCAGCACTAATCCCAGTTTAGGATAAACACTTTGGATTCCTCCCTGTTTGGAAATCCATGTAAATGAGGCACTCTCTGGAAAGCCAGGGAGAGAAAGGCATAGGAAAAAAGGCAGGAGCAAAGCATGAGGAGCAGCAATACCTGGTGGGAAATGTGGGATGTGGTTATGGGCACTGCCCAAAGCTGAATGATCACCCCAAGAGAGCTTTGGGAAGCACTGGGAGTTTTCCTGATCATTCCTCACCCTGGGAACCCAGTGCGGTGCTCTGCGAGGTGCTTTGGATTCTGTTCCCATCCACCACCCCTTCCCACATTGCCTCTGCATCATTTCCCTTCTAAGATTTTCTCCTCTGGCTGTTGATTTTTAGGGAGCTCCTGGCTCAGCCTGCCTGTCCCCGAGCCTTCAGAACTGGAGCAGAGCCCCAAAAAACCCATGTCCTCTTCTGAGCCCATCCTGGACCTCAAGGGAGACACGGCGGAAGAAATTCCAGGTGGGAACCAGCACTTCCAGGTGGGATGCAGCTCAGGCTCACCAGGAGCTGCTGCCCTTGGAAGAATTCCTGGCAAAGCTTTGCCACCCACACTGTTGATCACTAATCCCAATAAATAGGCAGGTCTTGGAATCATGGAATTATTTAGGTGGGAAAAGACCCCCAAGACCATCGCCCAACCATTCCCAAGCGTGGCACTAACCCACGTCCCCAAATGCCACATCTCCACGGATTTTAAATCCCTCCAGGAATGGGGACTCCACCCCTTCCCGGGGCAGCTGTGCCAGGCCTGGAAAAACTTTTTGGGGAATAAAGGGTTATCCAAAGGGATCGGCTTGGCAAGAAGGGAAAGCTGCTTTTGCTCCACGTGGCCCCGAGCCCTCCACCCCAGGCAGATGTTTCACTGATGTAAAGCAGGACGGCTCCTTTGGCTCTGCTTCCAGTGGCTCCCATCATCCCGGGGCTCGGCGCCATCACCGGAATTTGACCTCTGGTGTCTGATTCCGTCATAATTCCCGTCCCGGCCATAAAGCTGGAGTGGCTGCTCTGGAAAGGCGTGAGGGAATCAAGTGGTCACGCAAAGTCTTGGTGTGGGACAGCTGCTGCCCATCACTCCCCCTCAGCTGGCTGCACTTCCAGAGGCATCCCACAGCTCCTCCCGCTGATTCCATCCCTGATATCCTGAAGGATTTGGCAAGGAGCTGCAGCATCCCAGCTCTGGGAAGAGAAAAACTCCCTGCACATGGAGAGAAGGCAGCGAGGGTTGGGAGATGTTTGGAGGGGGGATTTGGGAGATGTTTGGAGAGGGGGATTTGGGAGACCTTTGGAGAGGGGATTGGGAGACCTTTGGAGAGGGGATTTGTTGCTCTTTTCCCCGTTTTCCTGGGAATGTCAGAACTGGAGCAGATTAGAGCAGATGTTCAATTAAGCAGTGAGAGGGAATATCCACTGCTAAACGTGTGTATTTTATATATGTGGATAAAAATAAGGGGAAAAAATACTTGAACTGCACAGATCCACAGGAAACAGCCTAAAACTGACAGCAGAGCTCCCAAAAAGCCAAAAAGGGAATGTTTGGGAAACAAGAACAGCTGCACAGGGGATGGATTGAATTGCAGGAATCAACTGTGATGAAGGCAGCCAAAATTCCAGCCCCAAACACCGCTCCCCTCCCTCAGCCCTTGGGCGTGAGCCCTGCCAGCTCCAGGGAGGGCAGGAAATCAGGAGAATCAGGAGGAATTGGAGATGAAAGGCGGCGTGGGATGAAGCAGGAGCAGTAATGAGGCGCTGATGGATATCGGCTCGCTCCGGGGCCGGAGAGGCGAGGGCTGGTTTAGATCCCGGCGGGAGTTGGCCGGGAATTAAAGGCACAAAAACCTCGGGCGGGTTTGTTCCAGCTCCAAGGGATTGATGTCCTGGATAACAAAAGGTGGCCGGAGCTGGATCTCCATCTGTCGGTCCTGACAGACACGTGGATTTAAAGGCTAAAATGCTGGAATTTCGCAGCATCCCATGCCCCATCCCGCCGAGCTGCGGCTCTCCCGTGCTCAGGAGTCGTGGAATAGAATCCCAGACTGGTTCGGGTTGGAAGGGACTTTAAAGGTCACCTAATCCCCCCTCTGCCATGGGCAGGGACAGCTTCCACTGTCCCAGGCTGCTCCAAACCCCATCCAGCCTGGCCTCGGACACTTCCAGGGATGAGGCAATGCAGCCGCCGATTCCAGGCTGGAGGCATTCCCACATTCCAGCCATTCCTGCAGCCTGTGGATATCCACAAGCACTCAGCAAACCCTGATTTAATTTAGATGAGGGATCTCCAGGGCATTTCCCGCAATCACATTTTCCTTACATGGACCTCGATCCTGCAAAATTAAACATCCTTATAATGCTGGCACACGTTCCCAGAGAAGCTGTGGCTGCCCCTGGATCCCTGCAGTGTCCAAGGTCAGGTTGGATGGGGGTTGGAGCAGCCTGGGACAGTGGAAAGTGTCCCTGCCCATGGCAGGGGGTGCAATGGGATGAGTTTTAAGGTCCCTCCCAACCCAAACCATTCCAGGATTCCACGATTCCTATAAAAGATGGAGTCGTGAGCTCCATAGCCACAGGGTGAGGTTTGTGAGGACATGGCCATCATTTACACAATTCCCAATCTTTTCCTCACAGAGAACCTGGCAGGAGCAGGGGAACAGAGCTCCTGCCCACCCAGGGACCCTGCAGGGAGCAGCCAATCCACGGAACCAACGCCTGCAGGTACCAGTGCCCAGCTTTCCTCCCCCTGCGGAGCTTCACCTTCCCTCCAAGGCACCTCAGCCCTCAGAAAAATCCCTGAAATCCCTGATTCCACCTTGCCTCCTCCTGGCAGCACCCATATGACGGACAAAAATCTGGATTACTTTCCCAAGGTCTTTCAAGAGGTGCCTTTTGCTGTTTGGATTTTCTTTTTCCCAGCTTCTTGCTGAGCTTTGCCCATAGCAGGAAAAAAAGAGAATCCAGGGAGAGTCGAGCTGGGTTTTCTGCCATCTGTGTCACGAGTTTGGGGCTCCAGCTGCTCTCTGCACCTGAGCTTGGTGCCTCCTGCCACGGGGCTGGGATTCCCTGGGGATCCAGGAGGGATCACTGGCACTGCCAGGGCTCTGTGGCAGGGATGGACCCAGAGCAGATGGACCCAGCTGCACGGGAAGCTCCCAGTGCTGTTCCCGGCTGGATGGATCCCATAAAACAGATCAATCCAGGCAGAGATTGATGGGATCCAGGAGCTGGCACGGGAGCAGCTGGTTTGGATTGGGCACTGGGATGTTGTGGATACACCCTGGATACCCCCTTCTCAATCCCAACGAGCTCTTCCAGCTCATTTGGAAACTTTTATCCATCTTTTTTTGGCCCACATCACCTAAGTTTAAGAGGCTGGAAGGAATTTTGAGAAGCTTGTAAAGGGGCTGAGACACTCCTGGTGCACCCCAAGCCACGTGCTGCTCCTGGTTTTTCCATTTAAACACTGGAGGGAAAGGAGCTGCTGAAATAAAGCCATGGAAGAGAAACAGGGAACAGTTTGGGATGGAAAGACCTTGAAGCCCACCCAGTTCCATCCCTGCCATGGGCAGGGACATCTTCTGTGTCCTGTGACCAGCCCCTTTAGGCTCTGAGCTCTCCCTGGAGCCTTCCCTTCTCCAGGTGAGCACCCCCAGCTCTCCCAGCCTGGCTCCAGAGGGGCTCCAGCCCTGGAGCAGCTCCATGGCCTCTTCTTTCCTGCAGCTTTGGACAAACACCCCCATTTTTCCCTCAGGTTTATCCTTCCTCACATTTCGAGCTCTGTGGGAGCAGCCCCTGCCTGGCCCTAAGGGGGTGTCACCCCTCAGATGATCCAAGGACCCCCCACAATCCCCAGTGCCCCTCCCAGCTGCTGGACTGGGAGCAGGGATCAGCCTGGCTGGCTTTTTCTGATCCTTTTTTCTATCGATTTTCCATCCTCGGTGCCACTTGCGCTTTAGAGCTCCAATTAAACTCAGCAGCGACACTTCCGAGCAGCCCCGCGGAGCCGCTGGAATCCTGCTGGGGGCAATTATCGGCTCCTGCCGCTGGTTTTGTGGGAAGCACACACTGTCCCCACCCCTGCGGCTCTGGGACAGAGCTTTGTTATTCCACAGGCTGTGGCAGGGGCAGGAGCTCGGGCTGGAGCTCACGGCACTGGATTTGCTGCTCTCCGCCGCTGCTCCCATCCCCAGGGATGTTGGAAGGTCCCGCGGACAGGGATCGGTCATTCCTGGGTGATCCCAAATGAGGGATCTGTAGCTCACACCCCATCGGGCTCCAGGGTCTCTTTTCCTTTCCCACCATTCGCTGCTGAGACCCAACTTCTCCTGAAATAACCAGGGAGGGATTTTTTATGTGGTCCTGGAAAGAATGGCTTCCCACTGCCAGAGGGCAGGGATGGATGGGATATTGGGAACTGGGAATTGCTCCCTGGGAGGGGGGGGAGGCCCTGGCACAGGGTGCCCAGAGCAGCTGTGGCTGCCCCTGGATCCCTGGCAGTGCCCAAGGCCAGGCTGGACAGGACTTGGAGCACCCTGGGGCAGTGGAAGCTGTCCCTGCCCATGGCAGGGGTGGCACTGGGTGGGCTTCGAGGTCTCTTCCCACCCCCAACCATTCCATGATTCCATGACTCGGTTTCATGATTCCATTATTATATGATTCTCTCCTAAATTTTTCCCAAAGGATTCTCCAAGCCCAGCCCAGGTGGTCAAACAAAGAGTTGGGCTTTGGAGGAAAAGCTCCTCCAAGGGCAGGAGCAGAGCTGGGCTCCTCTCAGCCTGTTCCTCTCCCATGACTTTATTCCAGAGGCTTTTTCCTTCCAGTTTTGAAATAAATGGGATGAGCTTTAAGGTCCCTCCCAACCCGACCCATTCCAGGATTCTGGGATTAAGAGCAGGGAGATTTCAGGAGCATGGAGGTTGTGGGTTTTTAACCTTGCCAGACCACCCAGAGGACACCAGGATGATGTGATATGAGGAATATTCAGGAGCCATTCCCAGGAAACCTGGCTTTGCTCTCAGCCTGGTGACCTGAACAGTTCTCTGTGCCTCAGATGGGAATAATGGGATGTAAAATTGAAAACTTAGGAAAATAAATGTTATCCTGAAGCTGCCACAGTCACGGGATGCTCCGGGAGCTGAGATGCTGGAGAAGAGCTGAAGGATTTGAATTCATTCCCCAGCTCAGCCCGAGGCTCCTCCTGGCAATTTGGGTGCTTAAATTCCCCAGCCTCAGCTCCACGTTTCCCAAAAGCAGCTCCCAGGTTCACAGATAAGACGATTAAAGCAACTTCGAGGCTTTATCCCATCACTCAAAGAATTTGGGGCAAAGATTCATCCCTGTAACTTCCCCGAGAGATTTGCCAAAGAAAATCCAGCCTTCAAGGGTTCTGCTCACTGAAGGATGACATTCCTGCTTCCCACCTCCAGCAACGGCAGAGCTGGAGCTGCTCAGCAAATGTCAAAATGAAAAAAAAAAAGAGGAAGGAAAAGGGGGAAAAAAAAAATCCAACTCTGTCCTTACAAAGTTTCCAAGGAAAAAGAAAATCCTGCTTGACATTTTCTGCTCCCGTGCAGGGGGCAAAGTGCAGGGTGGGGAGTTTAAAATGGGAATAGTTTAGTCCTTGTTTTGTATCTCTTCCACCGGGTGTATTTTTAAAAGGATTCCCAGGAGATCTCTCAGCTCCCTCCTCTCCCCCATCTCCCTCATCTCCTCCATCTCCCCCATCTCCTCCATCTCCCCATCTCCTTCCTCTCCCTCCTCTCCCCCATCTCCTCCATCTCCCCCACCTCTCTCCTCTCCCCCATCTCCCTNATCACCCCCCTCCCCCTCCTCTCCCCTCTCTCCCCATCTCCCCATTTCCCCCATCTCCCTCACCTCCCCCACCTCCCTCCTCTCCCCCATCTCCCTCACCTCTCCCATCTCCCACTCCTCTCACTCCTCTCTGCTCTCCTTCCCCAGCCCCCGAGGATGCTGTGGAGCCAAAGGGAAGCCCCGGGATGGGGCAGGACCCAGCTGACTCCGGCGGTGGGAACGCTGCAGGAGCCCCCGGCCCGGCCAAGCCCATCCCAGCTCCATCCATGGACGAGCCCATCCCGGGCAGGGACATTCATCCAGAGGAGAAGGATCCCAGCCCCACCAACTCCCTGCCATGGCCAGAAGCTCCTGAAGAATTCCCAGCCCGCCCCAACACCCTGGACTTCTCCAAATCCCTGAAGAAGACGGAGGAGGTGAAGCAGGAGGGGCAGCGGCGGGGCAGTGACCACCCAGCGGTCAAGGAGAATGGTGTGGAGGTCACTCTGGCCACCACCACGGCCACCAGTGAGGAGCGCCGGGCGCTGCAGTCCGAGCTGGGCAAGTGCATCGAGGAATTCCGCAGGATCAAGATCCCGGTCGCCTTTCCCAACAAAAAACGGCAGTGGCAGAGCGAGCTGCTGAAGAAGTACCAGCTCTGAGAGGAGATCCCACTCCCATCCCAGGGAGTTTTCCAGGCTGTTGGTGTCTCCACTGCGGTTCCAGCAGTGGCCAGGTTGTGTCCATGCTCCCAAAATGAGGAGCGGAGGTGGCTCAGGAAGCCCATCCAGGTGTTGGAAGGGTCACAAGCCTGTTCCCACCACGGTCATCGAGGGGATGCTCCACGTCCTCAGTGGCACAGGCACAGCTGGAGGGGGTAGGACAAGGAATGACGTCCAGGGGGATGCTCAGGGCCAGCAGAAATTCCCACATTTCTGAGATTGAACTTTCCTGGCGTTTCCAACAATAAAATGGAGTTGGTGTCCAGAATGAACTCCGGTCTGCTCGTGGCTTGGGGGCGGATGTGGGAATTTGGCTCTTCAGAAGGGGCTTGGAGATGGAGCTCCCTGAGTTGCTCAGCCTTTGGGGCTGTGGAGGGGGAGACCAGAGCCATGTTTTTATTCCTTTTATATGGAGCCAGGTGGGGAAAGGGTTCAGGGAAGTGTTCGGGGAAGTGCTTAGGGAAATGTTTGGGGAAGTGTTGGGGGAAGCATTTAGGGAAGTGCTTAGGGAAGTTTTTAGGGAAGTGTTTGGAGATGTGTTCAGGAAAGTGTTTGGGGAATTGTTTAGGGGGATGTTTAGGGATGTCCTTAGGGGGATGTTTAGGGAAGTGTTTATGGGGATGTTTAGGGAAGTGTTTAGGGAAGTTTTTAGGGAAGCATTTGGGAAAGTGTTCACAGGGACACGGAGAGCCAGAGCACTGAGATAACCCTGGGCAGAGCTGGCAGCCAGCAAAAGGCTCTAAACCCACATCATTCCCTGCACAGGATCCCACATTCCCAGGAGACAGGCAGAGTGGAGCTCAGCAGAGCCAGGGAGGAGCTGAGCTGGAGGCTGTTGGATCTGGAACCTGTCCATGGCTCCTCAGCAGAACGAGCTGCAGAGACCCTGCCGGTGCCAAGAGGAGCTGGCAAACATTCCCAGAGCAGATCTGGCACCTGCAGGCAGCCCTGCTCTCCTCAGGATTTTGGGAATTGCAGCTTCTCCCACCCAAGGACACGCTCTGGGCTCTCCCTGCCCGGATCAGCCTCCAGCTGCAGGAAGGGGCACCTCTGCAGGGGCAGGCTGGATTTTGGGATGGAGGAGGAGGATGTTCCTGGCAGAAAGCCTTGGAATTCCTTCTGGTTCCTTCCTGGATGGTGCCCGTGGTGCTTGAGGGTGACAAACGCTGAACTCGAAAGCGTTTTCCCATCTGAGAGCTGCACACACTCAAAAATTCAATGGAAATTAAAATTAAATGAACAGCTCCTTAACCGGGCACCAGTTGGCACTCAGAGAGGAGTTGTGGAAGGATTTGGAATCCTTCTGGGATGATCCTCCCCTCTCCAGGAGCAGCAGGATCCCCTCAGGCTGCACCTCCTTGGGTCCCCGGGCCCTTTCAACCCCTCCAGGTGTTGCCAGAGGTGCCTGGGATATTTACACCCATCAGGGCTCATTCCACAGGCAGGAGCAGCTGGGAATGACTCATTCCTGTTTATCCCTCAATATTTGTCCTGCTTCGCTCCAAACAGGGCTCGGCTCCCTTTGATCCAGGGAATTTATTGTCAGTTCAGCTCCCAGGAAATTCCTCTTTTTCCAGCGCTCTCCTCCGAAGCCAACAGGACACTGAGGCCCGTTTGATCCCAGACTTTGATCCTGGACATCAGGGAGAGGAATTCTGAGTTTAGACAGAGCCTGACTCCCCCTGAGCACAGGACTGGGAATCAGGAATTCCTGCTGTTGATCCTCTGTGTGACGCTGGAATCATCAGGTGCTCTCTGTGGAATTTTCCCTCTTCCCAGAGTTTCCCCATCACGTTTCCCACCTGCCCAAGGTGTGGGAACAGCTCCCGACAGCTCCATGCAGAGCTTCCTGCCATGGATTTGGTCCTGGGAAGGGGCAGGAGTTGGAGATCACCAACGCACAGCTCCTTGCCAGGGGAATAAACCCCTGAGCTTCCCCCCTGGATTGATATCCCACAAATACCTCGGCTTTCCTGGAGCAGCAGGAAGCCATTCATTACCCAGCCTTCCCTTAACTGAATGTCATTATCCCTTAATTAATTAAACACCAATTAATTACCTGGAGCATTGCATGGCACGCAGCAAATGCCATCGGCTGCTGCAGACGGGAGAATTTAAACCTGGCCCAAATAATAATGAGCAGGAATTATCCAGCAGAGGAAACAAGGAGGATTTTATTTCCCTTGGGATCTGTGGGAATAAAAACCCCTTCCAGCCAAATCCCTCTGGGGAAAGCTGGAGGGGTTTTGCTTCCCAAATGTGGCCTCAGCTGCTTCCCTCTGGCATCACCCCTGGATTCCAAGTGAAAATGTCCCAGTGGCTCAGAGCCCCCTTCACTGCATTCCACAAAGGAATTGGGATATTCCACAAAGGAATTGGGATATTGCATGGGGAAAGAAGTGGTTGCCTCACTTGGCTGTGCAGTATTTGGACTCGGTGGAATTTTCATGCAGGAAAATGGAAAATTTTTAATTTGTTCCCGATCTGAACAAATTTCAGGAGCAGATCTCAGCTTCCCAATCTGCTGGTTTGGGACAAAACCCCCCAAACCACCACGGGCTGGATCCTCTGCTCCGTTTTGGAGCTCTGCTTTCCCAGCTGGAATAAAACCCAATTTTTCCTTCTTTTTTTGGGCATTTAGGGACAAACCCTCAAATATGCAGCCTCTCAGCTCATGGCAGCACCGGGACAAAGCCCGGGAGAAAGGATAGGACATCCCTGGGGTCCTGCAGCTCCTGGCCGTGGATTTTCCAAGGATTTGGGAAGCGGGATGGTCCCGCCCAGCCCGGCAGGAGTTAAATCCTAGGGGATGCTCTGCCAGCCAAGAGCGATAAGAGCCGCGCTCAGGGAGCCCTAAAGGCCGGGAGCGGGATTGGAAACGGATTTGATTTTATTTTAAAGCGGCAGGAAAGGCAGGAGCGGCTCCGGAGAGGGGAGACACCGGCACATGGAAGGGGACAAGGAATATTCATCTTCCCGAAGGATCCCCCTGGATCAACATCTCCCTTCCTAAACCATCAGACCCAAGCCCTGCCTCTTCTCTCTTCTTTCTCTCTTCTCTCTTCTCTCTTCTCTCTTCTCTCTTCTCTCTTCTCTCTTCTCTCTTCTCTCTCTCTGTTTTAGGGCTGCTCGTGGATTCCCATCCCTTCTCCAGGCTCCAGAAAGCTCCTGCTGCTCCCAGGAAAATCAATCCATGGAAAGGAGAAGTTGGGGATGGGGCTCAGGGGGAGAAGTTTGGGGTTCACTGCATTTTATCCCCCTCAGACTCACTCAGAAGATGAGGAAGCATTTCTGGGGCAGCCACGGGGCCTGGGGAAAACTTGCCAGGAAGTTTTCAGCTCCAGAAATCAGCTCAGGGGGAAGCTCCCAAGGTGGGAACTCATCCCATGATCCAAAGAAACCAAAATCCAGGCGAAAGTGATAAAGAACTCTCTGTTTGGCAGGGAAACCGGGACCAGGAGTCTGGAGCAGCTCCCAAAAAAAAACCCCACCAAGCTCTGGATTATCCCTGAAACCACAGGACTTGAAGATGAAGAAAAGACGGAATTTCAGTCTCCTGGGAAATGAAAATCTTTTTTTTGGGATTTTTTTTTTTTTTAAGATAAAAGAAGAAATCTCCCAACATTTTGCGAAACAGACACCGAAGGAAAATGTTGGAACAGGGAATGTCTGAGCTCGGGTCCTGAACAGGGAGCCTTGAGTGTGCCAGGGAAGGATCCAGAGCCAAGATCCCGGGGCTGCCTTTGGCTTTCCAGCAGGAAAAATGCACAGAGCAGATGGCAGGAGCAGGAACAAGAGAGGAGCCCCATGGAGAATCCTTCGGGCAGCAGGAAAAAGGCACAGAGAGGATTTTCAGGAGAAAAAAAAGGTTGGGATTTATTTCAGGAGAAAAACCTGATTGGGGTGGGGACAAAGCTGATCCTCCAGGGATTGGGATGATCCTGGCAGATGGAATCATGCTCCCGGCCATCGTGGAGCAGAGCTGGGATATCTGGAGAGGATGGATTTGGGATTGGGGGTGTCTGGAGATATGGGGCAGCAATGGGGCCATCTGGGCCGTGCCACCATCCAGGGCAGTGGGACAGGGCACAGGAATTTGGGATGAAAGAGCCAAAAGTGTCACCAGGAAAGGTCTTTGGGAAAGTCACGGCACGGGAAGGACACGAGGAATTGCCAGAACATGGAGCCCAGCTGGGAATTTTATCAGGAGAGATAAAATTCCTCTATTAAATCCTTTATAGGTGCCCTTCAGAGCAGCCAAACCTCGGGGACATTCATCATCCACGGGAAAACATTCCCTGCAAATATTCCAGAGCTCTGCTGTGGCTTGGGAGCTGCCCTGGTTTGTCGTGCTGGGGAGGGTGGAAGGATCTGCAGGAGGCACTGGGAATGTTGGGGCTCCAAAAGATGGGATCAATCTCCCCATGGAGAAAAGATGGGATGTCATGGAATCATGGAATGGTTTGGGTTGGGAGGGGCTTTAGGGCTCATCCCATTCCACCCCTCCCCAATGTCCAGCCTGGCCTTGGGCACTGCCAGGGATCCAGGGGCAGCCACAGCTGCTCTGGGAATTCCATCCCAGGGCCTCCCCACCCTCCCAGGGAACAATTCCCAGTTCCCAATATCCCATCCATCCCTGGCCTTTATGGATGGCCACTGCCTGCTCAGGGAATGCGTTATCCCGGGGCTGGGAATAATTCCTGGCCACCTTTGGGATGAGTGAACTGGAAAATTTCCTCCTGGGGGCTGCACTAAAGGGAGCAAAGGAGTTCAAATCCAAGGATTTCCTCATCCTGCCGGGAGCCAAAGCCGGTGAATTCCAGGTGGGATCAGGGATATTCTGCTTTTCTCCATCCCCTCCCAGACCAGGATTTGTCCCCCCTTTTCCCAGACACAGCTCCCTGCACAGCCTGGGAGTGAAGCGTGATGAGCTCAGCCATTCCTGCAGGTCAGAGAGGAATTTTTGGGAGGTGTGGGTCCTGCACATCCCAAATTCCAGGATGTAACACCCACAGCCGGGCAGCAAAGAGGCTTCTTGTGCTGCTGGCTGTCCCCAGGTGGGAGCCATCCCAGGATTCCGCAGGATAACGCATTCCCTGCTATTCCAAGGCACTGATTCTCCAGGCAGGAACACTCCTCTGGTGGCACTGAAAGATTGATGGGATGGATTCAATCATTTGCTCCGTTGGACACCGCAAGATCCACGCTCAAATCCATCCCAGAGCTGCTCTGTCCTCACGCTCCAGGGCTCCAGCACATCCCAGCCCATCCATAAAACAGCAGCTCATCCAAAATGCAGCTGGAGTCGGGATCAGGAGGGTCCCTGGCTGGCTGAGCTTTATTTTATCCTTCAAAATGTTCTCCCGTCTGCTGCTCCTCGCTTTCCCTGGGAAGGGATTGTGCTCCAAGGAATGCGCTGGGAGCCCCAGAATGACGGATTTGTGTGTGGGGGATGCTCCCTGTGCACAGGCATCCCACAAAACCATAAAACCTCCCCATCCCAGAGGTGCAAAAACTCCCAAAAATCCAATTTCTGCTGTGGAAATGTTGGAAGATTTTTTTTTTTTCCCTCTGTCTGGCTCTGAGGATCTTTGTGGAGGATGGAAAATCGGAGTGGATTCACTGAAGGATGAGGCTGAGCTCCTGTAGGAAAGGCTTGGTCTGCCCTGGCCCTTTCCCCAGGACATCCACAGTTCGTGATAATCCCAGAATTCCAGAATGGTGTGGATTGGGAGACACCTTAAAGCCCCCCCCGTTCCATGGGCAGAAACACCTTCACTTCCAGCATCCATGGACATGGATGGCTCCTGAGGGGGAATCTGGACAGGGCTGCTGTAAACCAAAGGAAAAGCTCTGGAATTTATCAGTCTATAAACACCTGACAGATCCCTGTCCCTGAAAAACGGGAAGCTCCAATCACAGCTCGCCACCCAACGGAGATTTTTGTGGATTTAATAACTCCAGGGAATACCAATTAACCCCAGGCTGTGTCCGCATCTTTCCTGGATCTCTGACAGCTCTGGGCACATTCCAAAATTTTCCCTCAGCAAATATTGCCTCATTTATCCTGGTACCACCTTTCCCACCGCCAATATTCCTCTCATTTCTCAGGACATCTCCTCTCTCCTGCCAAAATCCGTGTTGTTCCCACCAGAGCTGGTTGGGAATCCCCAGATCCCCCCTCGGGAGCCATCCATGCCCACGATGAGGTGCTGGGAATTGTGCCCTGTGCCAGGCAGGAGCGAGGGCACGGCACAGGGGGCACTTCCCAAGAGATAATTGGAGTTTTGGGATGAGGAGCAGCGGCAGCAGCAGGGCTGGGAGGTGCTGGAATGCTCCGGGAGCAGAGCTGGGCTGGGCAGCATTCCCAGGAGGAGCCGTGGATGATCCGCAGTCCCTGATTTATGGAGCTGCTCCTTCTCCAGGTCGGTTCCCTCTGCTCACAGAAGCAGCTGCCTGGGAATGCTGCACTGAGGGGCTGCTCCAGGCCTGGGGGATTCCAGGAACCTCTGAGGGCAAACCTGGAATGGCTGAGGCAGGAAGGGAAAGGAAGGGAAGCTCATCCCACCCCTGCCATGAGCAGGGACAGCTTCCACTGTCCCAGGCTGCTCCAATCCCCATCCAGCCTGGCCTTGGACATTTCCAGGGATCCAGGGGCAGCCACAGCTGCTCGGGGAATTCCATCCCAGCCCCTCCCCACCCTCCCAGGGAACAATTCCCAGTTCCCCAGATCCCATCCATCCCTGCCCTCTGGCACTGGGAAGCCATTCCCTGGCTCCTGACCCTCCATCCCTTGTCCCCAGTCCCTCTCCAGCTCTCCTGGAGCCCCTTTAGGCCCTGCAAGGGGCTCTGAGCTCTCCCTGGAGCCTTCTCCTCTCCAGGTGAACATTCCCAGCTCTCCTGGCTCCAGAGGGGCTCCAGCCCTCGGAGCAGCTCCGGGGCCTCCTCTGGATTTGCTCCAATATCTCCATGTAATTATTATGTTTTATCCCAGACTGGTTTGGCTTAGAAGGGACCTTAAAGCCCATCCAATGTCACCCCTGCCATGGCAGGGACACCTCCCACTGTCCCAGGCTGCTCCAAGCCCCATCCAGCCTGGCCTGGGACACTCCCAGGGCTGTGGATGCAGAGTTCCCTGGAACAGAGCTCCCACCCAGCCTCCAGGCAGCCCAGGGATGTCCGGGATCAGCAGCACGAGGGAAGGACGGGGTGGCTCTGACCCCACAGCTCCTATTCCCGGGCTGGGGCAGGGAGTGATGGATGGCCTGGAGAGGGAGGAGCAGGAAGGATGGAGCTGATTTCCATCCCCCTGCAGAGCTGGCGGGAGCTGCGATGCCGGGGGTGGGAGGTGATTTATTGATTGATTTGTTTCTTTATATATTTATTTATTAATTTCTCACTCTCTCCCTCGGCACAAATGCCGAAATAAATCAAACCAAGCCAAGAGCAGGATCAGATCAAGGCCAGCTCCTGGCACCTCTGAGGAGCAGCAGGAGCCAGGGAAGGTCGGGATGCAATTCCTGCTCCTGGGGGGTGGCACAGGGAAGGTCGGGATGCAATCCCTGCTGTGGGAAGGTTGGGATGCAATTCCTGCTCCTGGGGGGTGGCACGGGGAAGGTCGGGATGCAATTCCTGCTGTGGGAAGGTTGGGATGCAATTCCTGCTGTGGGAAGGTCGGGATGCAATTCCTGCTCCTGGGGGGTGGCACAGGGAAGGTTGGGATCCAATTCCTGCTGTGGGAAGGTTGGGATGCAATCCATCCCTCCTGCCGGGGCTGGCATTTCCCTGCCCAGGATGCAAAGGTCACCAGAGCTGCTGCTGCTGCTCCGTGTGCCCTCCCTGCTCCCCTTCCCACTGGGATGAAGGTTTGGGAAAGCTTTGATCTCCAACCCCCCCACTGGAGCCTCCAGTGTCTCCTCTCTCCAGTGGGAAGCTGTCCAGGGAAAAGCTGGAGCTGCTCAGTGCCTCTAAGGGACCTTATAAAACCACGGAATTACTGGAGCTGGAAAAGGCCCTTGGGATCATCGAGTCCAACCTCTCCCCCAGCACTGCTGAGGCCACCGTGTCCCCAAGTGCCACATCCACAGTGATGAAGTTCCCAGGATGCTGCCAATTCCTGGGAACAGCACAGTTCTGTCCCTGCACGGTGGGAAAAGTTTTCCAAAAGTTTTTCCACCCCGGGCTGGGGGGCTCCAGAGGGTTCTCCCTGCGGGATGCTCCATCCTTGCTGCAGGAGGCAGAGCAAATCCTGGGAATACACAGCCTCTATTCCAGCTGCTGGAGCTGCCCCTGGAGGTAGGAAAGGAGAGGCACTGGAATTTGCCTCTGGGATTTGGGGATGGGTATCCAGTGGGGGATATTTTAGACTGGTGCTGGTGGAAGATTTTCTGGGAGTCAGGAGGAGCTTGGAGCAGTCGCAGCCGCTTCCCGGGAATGCTGAGAGCTCCTCCAGAGCCGGGGCTGGAGCTCTGCCCCCCTCTGGCTGTGCTAATTGATCTCAGCGAGGAAGGAGAGCACAGATATCAGCACTTAATCGTGATTAATGGGCCTAATGGGATTCTGTCGGGTTTGTTTGCCACCGTGCCTTCCCGAGCCTGGCAAATCCAATAAAAATTCCCAAATAAAAGCCAGCTTCCTTCAATATTTCAGGGTAAGTGAAAACCAGCAGGTGTTCCCAATCCAGTTGTTTTATCCTCGGGTGCTGTGATCCCACAGCTCAGAGAGTGCTGGACCCTCCCTGTGGCCAGAGTGCCACGTCTGTGACCCCTCCTGGTGTCCAGGTGGGATCTGAGTCTGGAACTGTGGGATCTGAGTCTGGGACTGTGAGCTCTGAATTTGGGATTGTGGGATCTGAGTCTGGGACTGTGGGATCTGAATTCGGGATTGTGGGCTCTGAGTTTGGGATTGTGAGCTCTGAGTTTGGGACTGTGGGATCTGAATTCGGGATTGTGGGCTCTGAGTTTGGGATTGTGAGCTCTGAGTTTGGGACTGTGGGATCTGAATTCGGGATTGTGGGCTCTGAGTTTGGGATTGTGAGCTCTGAGTTTGGGACTGTGGGATCTGAATTCGGGATTGTGGGCTCTGAGTTTGGGATTGTGAGCTCTGAGTTTGGGACTGTGGGATCTGAATTCGGGATTGTGGGCTCTGAGTTTGGGATTGTGAGCTCTGAGTTTGGGACTGTGGGATCTGAATTCGGGATTGTGGGCTCTGAGTTTGGGATTGTGAGCTCTGAGTTTGGGACTGTGGGATCTGAATTCGGGATTGTGGGCTCTGAGTTTGGGATTGTGAGCTCTGAGTTTGGGACTGTGGGATCTGAATTCGGGATTGTGGGCTCTGAGTTTGGGATTGTGAGCTCTGAGTTTGGGACTGTGGGATCTGAATTCGGGATTGTGGGCTCTGAGTTTGGGATTGTGAGCTCTGAGTTTGGGACTGTGGGATCTGAATTCGGGATTGTGGGCTCTGAGTTTGGGATTGTGAGCTCTGAGTTTGGGACTGTGGGATCTGAATTCGGGACTGTGGGCTCTGAGTTTGGGACTGTGGGCTCTGAGTTTGGGACTGTGGGATCTGAGTTTGGGACTGTGGGATCTGAGTTTGGGACTGTGGGATCTGAGTTTGGGACTGTGGGATCTGAGTTTGGGATTGTGAGCTCCGAATTCGGGATTGTGAGCTCTGAATTCGGGATTGTAGGATGGTGGTACTGGCACAGGGTCTGTGACCCCTCCGGGATCTCTTCTCCAAGGAATATCAGGATCCATTCCTCTCCCAGCAAACGTGTGAAAGCTCTGGAGAGATCCATCAGCTCGGAAAGGATTTTCCACAGGGTCAGTGTCCAATTAATGCCCGGCATCCGAGGACAGGGCTATTTTTCAGCGGGGACACCCCCCTGAAGAGCAGTGCCATGGAATGGCACTTCCCGAGGAATCCTGTCCCTGTTCCCATGGATCGGGATAACCACAGCAGGGCCAGCCCAGGCCAAGGCTGAGCCCGGGTACAAACCCTTCCTGCCCGAAAATCCTGGAGCCAGGAGCACCGGGAGGAGTCACAGGGGCCACGCGGGGTCCTGGCACGGCAACTCCGGGATGTTCGGAACTGGGAACAGGGACATTTCCTGGGCTCTGGGATGGATCAACACCTGACAACGGGGTGGAAGGGGCCGCAAATTCAGCCCAGTCCGGCCGGGTAAAGCCCAGTCCGGGCGGGTAAAGCTCAGCCCAGGCGGGTAAAGCCCAGCCCGGCCGGGTAAAGCCCAGCCCGGCCGGGTAAAGCCCAGCCCGCACGGGTAAAGCCCAGCCCGCACGGGTAAAGCCCAGCCCGGCCGGGTAAAGCTCAGCCCGGCCGGGTAAAGCCCATCCCGGGCGGGTAAAGCCCATCCCGGGCGGGTAAAGCCCAGCCCGGGCGGGTAAAGCCCAGCCCAGCCGGGGCAGGTAAAGCCCAGCCCGGCCGGGTAAAGCCCAGCCTGGGCAGGACGAGGCTCCGGCCAAGCGCAGGGCTCTGCTGCCCCAAGCGCTGCGAGGACGAACGGCGCCGGCAGCCGGAGCCGGGATGGAGCCGGGATGGAGCTGGAAGACACGCGGGATGGAGCCAGAGGAGTTTCGGGAAAGCCAAGGATCCAGGGGGGAAGGTCTGGCTCATCCCCGGGCTGGGTGAAGGTGTGGGAAGGAGGAAGATTCCCCCTGCTCTTCCTCACGCCTTGGCAGAAGCATCGGCTCCTCCTGAGCTGTGAGAGGCACGGAATAGTTTTTAGGATAAAAAAGCTTGTGCAAGCCCAGATTTTGGGGATGGAAGTGACCTCCAAAGGGCCATTTATTGCAAGGACACCTCCCACTAGGACCGGGCTGCTCAGAGTCCTTGTCCTGGGTGAAGGAGGTGACATCCCACAGGAAGAAGCCGTGCTCCCAGAACTCACGACCCCGGACCGAGGATGTCCCCGCATTCCCGGTGTCCCACAGCCTCACCCCGTGCTCCAGGCGGGCAGGGGGACGCAGTCCCGGGGGATCCGGGCCCGGACCAGCAGGAGGGACCGGCAAGGACACGGATGGATGACGCCGCTGGAAAAATTCCATCCACCCGTGCCGTGAGTTGCGAGGTCTCAGCCGAACTGGAATCCACTGGGAGGCGATGGGAGCTCCCACGGACACCCCTGAGGATGCCCAGGCAGAGGCTGGAGTGCCCTGCAGCCCTGAGCTCTGCTCCGGGAGATGCTGGGAGCAGGAAGGATGTTCCCTGAGGGAATTGCCCCTTTCTCACAGAAACTCCTTCTCTCCTCACCCTCCCCAGTCACGCTGTGTTCAGCCCGTGACCAGAGGGACACGCGGGGTTGGATTTTCCCCTCCTGGCCGCAGAGGGACCCTCGGGGATGATCCCGCTCTCCAGGTGGCCGCAGGAAAGCCAACACCCCCCCACCCGGTGTCCTGTGCCTTCTGACCTTCTCCAGCTCGGGGTTTGTCCCCATCTTTGTGGTGCCTGGGACAGATCGGAGCCTCACTGGGACAATTCTCCTCCTGGCCCTGAGCCCTCACGCTCTCCCTGCCGCCAGAAAGGGAAATTTTCCATGGAAATTGTACCCAGTTTGGTTGCACCCAGCCCCGTGTCTCTGCAGCCCACCCCCGGTGGGGTTGGGGCAGAGCAGACACACCCTAAGCAGCAGTTTGGGGTCCCCATGATCACCAAACGCCCCCAGGGGACATCCCCCACCCTCGCGGTGCTCAGGACAGCAGGGATGGATAAATCCCAGTGCTCCCGCACTGGTGGGACTGGTGTGGAAATGGGCTGCAAGGAGAGGGTTTGTTCCCTGCTCCATCCCCCAGCCCTGGAACACCGGGATGAGCCGAAAAAGGGATTTGGCACGGGTGGCAGGAGCAGCTCTCCCTCTGCGGGGCCTCTCTGCTCGCACATGCCAGGTGACGCTGGGTCTCCTTGGTGATGGATTAGGGGATTACAGGGCTCAGGTGAGCCCTCCGCACGCGATCCGGTGACTCCCGGGAATGGCTCCGGGAATGGCTCCTTCCCGGGAACGGCTCCGGGAATGCTCCTTCCCGGGAACGGCTCCGGGAATGGCTCCTTCCCGGGAATGGCTCTAGGAATGTTCCTTCCCGGGAATGGCTCCGGGAATGCTCCTTCCCGGGAATGGCTCTAGGAATG
>VZRV01007545.1:364-35983 GCA_013398115.1 Falcunculus frontatus
CTCTTTGTGTTTAGAGAAAATCAACTTGTATGCCTACATCATTGGTCATATACCATACGTCACTGCTTGTCTTCTGACCATTAACACCTTTCTGGCTGTCATTTACTATTTCAAGCTCCACAGTGATAGGTATGTATGTATGATAAGGTGCTAAGGAAATATTGTCTAGTGCTAGAAGAAATTTTAAAGTACTGTTTGTGTCTTGAAATCATATGATTCTGTCAGTCTGTGCTGCTGTGAAAAACTGAATTAACTACATCAAATATTTCTGTACTGCAGACACTGTGCATTGCACACATCTTCACAGAATAATGCACCTGAGTAAAATATAAATGGGAAGAAGTTGGTTGAGGACCCTCATTGCATTGCCTGCTAAAGGGGAACTCTTCATTCTGATAGGAATCTGTGAGAGTAAAACTGTTCTTCAGATACTGTGTATATTGGGACTGACTGAGATAGAGCTCATTTTCCCGTAGCAGCCCTCAGAGTGCTGCACTTTGCATTGGTAGCTGGAAGGGTGTTGCTAACACACCAGTGTTTCGGCTCCTGCTGAGCAGCGCTGTCTCTCCAACATCCCCCCTGCCTTTCCATCAAGGGGCTGGGAGTGGGCAGAATCCTAGGAGGGAACAGAACCCGGCCAGCTGACCCAGATTAACCAAAGGGATATTCCATGCCATATGATGTCAGCTGAGATATAAAAGCTAAGGGAGGAAGGAGGAACTGGGGCATTTGTTATTCTCCAATGTTTGCCTTCCAGAGCTACAACTCCACATACTTAGCCCAGCTTTCCAGGAAGTGTCTGAACATCGCTCACCAATGGGAAGTAGAGATTAATTTTCCCCTTTGCTTATGAATGCACACACTTCCACTTTTCTTTTTTTTTGCATTCACTGCATACACTACAGAGGCAGAACTAACTACTGTCTTTGAGTCACACTTTAGCCCCACACTGTGCTGGGACTCTTGGCAGCTTTCCTTGTGGTGCTGGCTGGAGCATGGCCAGCTCTGGTCATGCTCATGTGAGACCACAGACATGAAGCCTTATGGTATTGTGTTTCTCTAACAAATAAAAGGGAGGAATTCTGGTTTTACACCCCTAGAAGCCAAAACTGCGTTCCCACAACAGCCTTGTCCTCACAGTGTTGATTCCTTGTTTCCTAGGACAATGTGAAACTGGTGCAAACCAAGGCTGCTTCTACCTGCAGAGGTGTCCGGGCTTGAGCAGAGATGAAAGAAAGTCCTGCTATATGCCACTGATGTGGCCTCCAGCAGGAACTCAGCAGTACCAGAGCTCTCAGAAGAAGGAAGCAAACATCCACAGTGCAGACAGTGTAACTGTGCAGAAACACTGCATGCAAACTGGATCCTCTCCTACCCGGTCAGCTCTGTCTTCCATCCTCTCTCTAGTGCAACTACGCGTGCTGTTATCACATATGCAAGTATCAATCTTTTTTGATCCAGGCAAATCTAACATATGCAATAGGAAATTAATCATGTTTTATAAAATTCATGCTGTATGAAACAATGTCATTCCCTTTCAAATACATTGCATCCTGGTATTTAAATAGCATGTCTTCTAGAATAAAATAAATCAAGAAAAAATGTTTCTGTATAATAATTGAGCAGCAACCTTCCTAGGATGACCACACAGGATTGAAGATGAATTTGAGCAACTCTCATTTTTGCTATAGAAATTTTGAAGTGTTTCACTACCAGCTACAAAAAGAAAAAAAAAAATGGAGAGAATTTTTTTGAGCTTGAGCAATTATTTCTGTTCTACACGAAGAACAGAAATTATTCCAATCATGAGATCTAAGGCTCACACATTTATCTCTTTGCATCATCCAGAGAGCTGCAGCCCACAGAAAACAGCTCTCTAATGATAATTTCTTCAAACACATCTTACTGGTCCAGTCACAAGGGAACACTTGAGTTTAATTGTTCATCTAATGACTTACTGTCATTGCTAAGCCTCTGAACCATACTAGAATATGGTCTAAGGCTGAGTTTGTTTGCATGACAAGTGCAGGGAGGAGGAGAGGGCAGAGACCAGGCAAGTCCAAGCCGGAACACCACCTAGATCTTTGTTGTTCCTTCACTGCTTCTACCCAGGCCTGACCCCATCTCAAGTTTTGTGAGCCTCATTTCACATCTGAATTAGCTGCTGAAGAAGTCAGGGCCAAAACCCTCATCTAAACATCAGCAATCAAAGAACTCCTGCTTTTCAGTCACAGCAGAGTAACCAATGCAGTCGTTATCCAGCTTTATACCTCACAGGAAACTCCATGTCACTGCACTCCCTCTCTTGCGCAGCTTTTCTACCACTGCCCTGCTGCCTCTCACCCTTTCCTGGTGCAGCCAATAAATTGGTGTAAATCCCTGCCTGGGGAGGTTTCTGCAGGACACCAGCAGGATGCAGACAATGATTCTGCTGGCACAGCACCATTAAACTGCTTCTTTCACGGTTACAGGCCCAGCTCCATCCTGTCCAATCTGCTGTCACATGGAGCTGTTTGGTCACAGCAGATCTGCATTCTGCAGAGCTGACCCACAATGTGATAGCACTCAGAGATAAGAGCTAGAAGAATAAACAATTTGGAAGCTAAAAAAAAGAGACTGCGGATTCTTTATGGTAACCTAACTACCTGGAGGCCAGCAAGTGGAAAACCACACGGACTTTAGCTGATACTTTTAGCTGTTCTGGTGTTTGAGTTTCTACAGTTCTCATCAGCTGTGTGCTCAGCTCCATCTCCTCTCTGCAGCAGCTGAGCAGCTCTGAGCACCTGCCCCTGCAAACCTTCATGCTCAGAGCTTCTCCACTCGCAGGCTCGCTCTGGGGTCAGACCGTCCGCAAAGCTGCAGCTCTGCTTGGCTCTCATGTGGTGTGTTACACACAAAGGGACTGCACAGAGAGGATCATCTTCCTTTCCTCTCTTCACAGGCTTCAGGGCAAGTCACAGTTTCAGAGATATCAGCAAAGATGTGACTTAAGTTAGCCACAGCCACCAGTGTCCTTGGTATTCAGGACATGTTCTTTGTCAGCTCCACTTACTGTGTTTCTTTAGCTTCTCTCCAGACTGGTCAGGTCTCCAGCCAGAAGGAAAAACATCTCACATTTTTTGTTGCAGTTCCCACTCAAATGGGTCAGGGTCTCTCTTTCCCCCATGAGGCATAAAAGATATCAGTTTCATATACCACAGTCCACAGGGCTCTGTAACCAGCCTTGCTCCTACTCCCTGCTCTATTTACTCTCAAAGCCATCACAAATCCTTCTGGATGAGAGAGGATACAGCAGCCTGAGCATTCTGGAGTCAGAGTTTCAGCACAGGCTCCTGGGTGAGTCCCAGAGCAGCTAAGAACGTCTCTACTTCCTCTCACTGGACACCAGTCTTCTTGCTGGTGTGTTCAGTACATGACGATGACAAATTTGGTTGGAATTTGCTAGACTGAGTTTATAGCCAGGACTGCTGTTCAGCTGTTAATCAGCATGCAGCACATCCTGGGAGACATTTGGCATTATGGCATTTGTCTTCCCAAGCCAGTTACACCTGATGGATCCCTGCTTTCCTGGAGATGGCTCAACACCTGCCTGCTGATAGAAAGCAGTGAATGAATTCCTTGTTTTGCTTTTCTACACATGCAACTTTGTTTTACTATTAAACTGTCTTTTTCTTAACCCACAAATTTTCTCATTTTTACCCTTCCAATTCTCTGCTTCCACTTGTTGCAAGGCAGATCTACAGAGGAGCTTGGAATTTTGGGGGAGGCCAAGCTGACCGTGAGCCAGCAGTGCACCCACAGGACAAAGAAGGCCAGCAGCTTCCTGAGTTGCATTAGAAAGAACATTGCCAGGAGGTCAAGGGAGGTGAGCCTTCTTCTTTACTCAGCCCTGGAGAGGCTGTGTCTGCAGTGCTGTTTCCAGCACTGGGCTCTTCAGGACAAGAAAGATATGGACTGCAGGGAGGCAGTCTAGCAGAGGGCCACAAAGATGATTTAGGGACTGGTGCATTTTTCATCTTATGAGAGGCTGAGAGGGTTGGAACAGTTCAGTCTGGAGATGAGAAGGCTCAGTGGGGAGAGGGTTCATGAGCCTAAAGCCAGGAACAGCAGATCAAGAAAACAGAGAGTTTTCCTTATCTTGTCAAGTTTGTCACTGCATGTGAACACCTATTATTGTGCACACAGAGGAGCCTGAATGTAAGCATGATGTTAACTGGCAAGGAAGGAGAAGAAGGTCCTCCTGACATTTTTCGATAGCACTACTAATAGCAGTGCAGTAGCATTACACATTTTCAGAATAAGAACAGCTCCCTCAAAGCACTGAAAAGAGTATTTAGGAAAAGGAACACATGTAAGAAAGGACTTTATGGTTCATCTCCACAGGACTTCTCTAGTTCACTGCAAACAAGCTGCCTTTTACCTTTGATCACCTGAGGATACCAATTACCACTGCCTCTCACAGCAGCTAAATGTATGCGTTCTGCCATAATTCCCTGTCACCCTATAGAGCCCAAACCACAAAGGTCCAGAAAACTATCTCATTATCTTCCTTGAAGCACTTGAAATGCTACTTGTCACCATGATTTCCAAACAAGAACAAAATAAAGCAATCCACCATCAAACCCCTTGTATTTAGGAGCCAGATAGTTGCTGTGTTTTGAAGACATTGGCTAAAAAACCTAAAATCTTTGTGCGCTGTGGTTTACACAGTGATGCTTAGATGTCTGTTGGAATGCACTGTCCTTGCACAAAAATTCAGGGCACCATTCAGGGTTACAGCTGAAAACACAGTGCAGAGGAGGCCAGACAGAATCCTGAACCAAAGGCAGAGCTGGAAATATATTTATGATGGATGCTGAATTTCTGAGTGCCTCAATTTGCTTCAACCAAAAATGCCTTAGAATCAAGCATTCAGAGCCAACATTTAGAAAGACCTTTGAGTCTTCCTTGAAGTCTACCAACAATAAAAAAACACACAAAAAATTCCCAACAATGAATCAAGTGCTGTTTTGGCTCAGTTTAAACTCTCTGACCGCCCTAAAAGATAATTGTCATTACTTGCCTGACACGTAAGATAGAGATTAAAGAATGGATAGCATATTTTAGAACTGCTACCTTGGTTTCACATGTAACAAACATATCAGAAAGAACACTGGCACGTTGTTGTGGTTTGACACTGGCCAAGCAGCAGGCACTCACAAAAGTTGCTCACTCACCCTCTCCTGCCACAGCTGGGCAGAAGAGAGAAAAAATTAACGAAGGATTCGAGTTCAGATAAGGGCTGGAAGAAAACACTCCAAGGGCAAAACAGACTCAGCTTAGAAGTACAAAGTGAACTTACTACTAACAGAGTCAGAGGAGGATAATGAGAAGTAAAATAAATGCTTAAAACACCTTTTTCCTTCCCCAGCCCCTCCCTCCTTCCCACCGAGGGCACAGGGAGACAGGGCATGGGGGTTTGGTCAGTTCATCACCTGAGATTTTCTTCCTCTGCTCTGGGAGAGGAGTCCTGCCCCTGTGAGACGGTGGGGTCCCTCCCACAGGAGACAGTTCTCTGTAAACTTCTCCAGCGTGGGTCCACTCTCAGGAGCAGCAGCCAAACCGCACTGCAGCGTGAGCCCCTCCCACGGGCACACAGCTCTCCCAAAACTGCTGCGCCGTGGGTCTCTCTTCCACGGGGTGCAGTCCTCCAAGCACAGGCTGCTCCCGCCTGGAAGCAAGGGCCTCTCTCTCCATCGGGTCTCCCACTGGCTCACAGCCCCCTCCAGGCATCCACCCGCTCTGGCGTGGGCACCTCACCCAGTGGCTGTGGGTGGATCTCTGCATTCCCTGTGGATCCCCATGGGCTGCAGGGGGACAGCTGCTTCACCATGGTCATCACCACGGCCTGCAGAGGAACCTCGGCTCTGGCACCTGGAGCACCTCCTCCCCCTCCTTCTCCACTGATCTCGGTGTCTCCATGTTGTTTCCCTCACATGTTCTCCCCTCCTCCTCTTCCCTGGCAAGGAAAAAACTTTGTCCCCCATTCTTTTGATTTTCTTCTTAAATATGTCATCACAGAGGCGTTACCAACATCTCACATTGGCCCAGCTTTGGCCAGCAGCATGTCCATCTTCAGAGCCATCAGGGATTGGTTCTGCTGGACACGGTGGAAGCTTCCAGCAGCTCCTCACAGAAGCCACCTTTGTGGCCCCCCGATACCAAAAACCAGGCTGTGCAAAACCAACCCACAATTCTATGTGTCTCATGCACCGAGATATGAATAACCAGATAAAAAAATATTTGGAGGCATATCAATAAATGTATTCCCATGCAAATTTAAGAGAAACAGCATTTTCAGTCCACTTTTGAAGCAAAGAAAAGGTTGTAGATGAAAAGAAGAGCATTTCTCCTCCTCATTCACCCAGCTGCCTAATTGTTCCATATGTCAACTCATGACATAGCAGAAAAATACTGTACTCATGTAGCACTTGGCATTATGCTGGTGAATGCAGTCCTGGGTGAATTACTCTCTATGTTACAGTCATTCCTAATAATGCTCTGAAGAACTGTACAGCCTGAGACTTGAGACAAATGAAATTGCCGTGTAACTCTAGCATCTGGGAGTTTATTTTAATTAGATCTTTGCTTTCATTTCTTCTTCAAACCTAGCCTTTACCTCACCCTTATATGCAGAAATAAAGGAAACATGTCGTAGAAAGGTCTGATGAGTGAGTTTCCACAGGAAAATGAACCTAGCACAATGGAAGGCACTCGACTGATTTCAATCAGTTGAGTTTTGCACACACTTTTCAGGACACACCTCATTAAAAAGTGTACTTGTACTGAACATTTCATTCAACTTTGAGTCCAAGCAACTTGCTACAGCCAGGAGCCATCACTAGTCTGGGTCAAAATTTCTGAAGTGCCACAGAGAAGTTGCGCTGGTCCTTCCCTTCTAGGGCCTGTCAGGCTGAGATTGAAGCAGTAACATCATCACTGCAGCTGGGGATATCCAGCCAGAGCATGAGAGAAAAGAAAGCAGGAGCATCTCTTTTAAAAGCTCCTTTCTGCAAACCCAGCCACAGGTTTCACTTCTCTCAAGGACAGCGAGGCTCAGGGATGCCACAGGATCACAAACAGACTGGAGCTTTGCCCATTTGCAGATAATCCATTCTTGAACTCTCTTGGAGGAGGAAAGAGAACACACCTCAGACCAGGAGAAGAAACTACTTCAAGTTCCAGCATGGCATCTGTGTCAAGCAAGTGAAAGGCTATCACCAGAACTTCTAACAAAGCTGTTTCCCCTGTAGTTTCTTTTCTTCTACAAGACCAAGTTTGCCTCAGCTTCAGGTCATTCCAGTGAAGGCCCAGCCACAGATGGGCAAAATAACAAAGTCCCTCATTAATTCTTTCTGCATATTCTTTCCCCGTGGTTTGTGTACACTGCCACGTTGTGACTAATTACTGACTGTAAAATAATGCACATATGCTATGCAATGTTTGGACCTTTTCTTACTGCTTCATTTTCAAACCTTTAATAATATGCATTTCACATGTGACTTTCTTGACTATTTTTTTCCTATCATCTTCTTGATGTAGTATGTCCTTTAGTACATGTAATGTACTTTAGTATGTACATTAGTTTACACAAATGGTACAAAGTGAGCAAGGGGTAGGTGGAGCTTCTTGCGAGAAAACAAGCCATTACTTTTAACTTTCCATTACCAAAACAGAGATCAGTAAGTTTCAAGTCTTCCCCTGCCACACACGCTTATTTGCAAGGCAGCAAATCTGTGACCACAGGTTCTTTATGTTTTACTCAGTGTATCTGTCCATCAGAGGATTATGAAAGATCCACCTCCACCTTTTCAGTGTGTGAGCTCTCCAGAGACCTCCATTCTATCTGTCCTAAGTTAGCAATACCTAGCTAGGTAAGCACCTCTTAATCTTCAGTGTGTTTACTCACACAACAGCACTTCTAATATGCATAGGGTTATAGTTAGAAAACTACATGCACTTACCTGCTCAATAGAAAACAGGAAGTCTGAAATCTGGAACAAGGCTGAACTTAGGTTATGCTACAGACAGTGCGGCATCTTAATCCATGGACCCTTTCCTTTCATGCAGTGGGACTAGTGGAAGTCATAGCAGTGGCTTCAGGACCTTCTGTTAAGTGAAATGTGTCACTTTGGAAAGGGATTAGATTAAAAAGGAGAGGCTAAAAAGCTTTAATCCAGAAAAGAACACCCTGAAACATGAGTAGGAGGAAAAGCCTTTTAGTCTGGTGAAACTATACCATGTTTTTTTCACAAGTAGGCTTTATGCAAGTCCTGTGCAGAATCATGAGTGTGTGCTTGTAGATAGGACTGATAGAGTCAGCTCTTAAGAGTGCAACAGTTCCCATTATAAAAGTCTGTTTTCTACGGTTTATAGTATTACTGTTTATAATTAAATGTTATGAGTTTGGGCTGGAATTAGCTGTGGTTAAATATCTGCCTCAGCCTGATATATTTTTTTCCCTTACTTTTTCATTTAGATCAATTAGTCAGTAACATTTTACTCATTCCAGAAAGTGTGGATAATCTTTCCTTTGAAAACCTGTAGCAGTGACATATCTGAGATTCAGTGGTTAATGTTTTGCAGTCTTTGCCTTTCTGTTAGTGCTGAGTCTCCATAAAGGCCTGGCCAGAATTAATCAGGGGACAAAGATTTCATAAGTGTACAATTCATATATGCAGTGCACTATTCACTGAATCTTTCTTCCCAAAGAAGACAGTCATGTATGTTCCTTTCTTCCCAAAGGAACATCCAGAGAATGAAAGCACGGGTATAGTCCAGTGCTGCTATAAGATTTTATACACAGATATGTGACTGTAGACCCAGACCCTAGGAGTCTTGGCAGAAGCAATTATATAATTTGGAAACAGAGAGATTACTAAAGACAGGAAGATATCTATAAATTAAAATTCAAGCCAATTCTAAGCCTTTAAGTAGGAGCCAAATAAAAACAAAGGGCTAGGCCTGCCATTTCAGAAAAGGGAAATGGAGTGAGAGTGACCCAGCCCAAGGTGAGTAACAGGACAGAGAACAAGACTCATTGCATTTCCCACGTCAGGGGGATTTAGGGTTGCTAGATTTTTCATGAGCCTCTAGAGTTCAGAGGAAAAGTCCTATAGAAGTATCTCAAGAAGAAACCTGTAAACATGACCATCAAACCAAATCCCAAATACTGCTGAAGAGCAGCAATGAAACTGAGGAAGAGTGACAAACAAGTGTTCTCATTTAGTCCATACGCCCCATGCAGAATGAGCTTACTTTAGAAACTTGTTTGTAAAGTCTGTTTCCTTGTAGGTTACATTACCCTGAAAGAGAAGACTGTGTGCCGGAAAGATGACAAGGGTGAAGAGCTGGGAAAAAACAAAGTCTAACTTTACCTGCCCTGTGTGGGTCAGTAGCTGTCCTGGGAGTCTGTGGCACTGGGATCCTTGGGTTCCACTTTACAGAGGTATTCCACATAGAGACACTTTTCTCAGAAAATGGGTCAAACCCAGCAGAGCCAATGGTTGAAGCAGGACGTCTTGCACCAGCCTTTCTTTCTGCTTTTTGCCTCTAGCTGTGTCAACACCATGACCGGTGGCAACTACTTCTAGCTGGCCCCTTCTAGCCACTGATGAGAAGGAGCACTGCACAGTTTCATTACTGGAATTACGTGTGTCCATAGTAGGAAAACCTTCATTTTATTAAGTATTTCGTATCTCCCTCTCTGTCTGGGAGGCCTCAAATCTGCCAGTGAGTGTGCCTCTTGAGAAGGGAGACATTGTATGGATGCTTTTTCTACAGAGAAATTCTATGGTTGTTCTTGCTTCTGGGACATAAATAAATCAAATTGTTCTTTGGAAACAAACAGATGAATGGATAGTTTTCTTTCCATTTTATTTTGTCCTGTATCACTGAGCCACATGAAGTTGCAACCAGTGTTGGGAATTTTCACAGAATCCATAATATGTCTGCATTTGATAAAAACCTCTTTGTTTTGGTTTTTTTTGTGTGCCCTGACATACGAAGCTCTTTTTTTATGACCAGAAGAATGACCACAAAAATGACTAGATACAGCAAGAGGCAGAGACAAACCTCTTATGGTCTGATTTTGGAGGTTTTGACATTCCCTGTCTCCTGGACATTTCTTATGTTCTTTCCCTCACAACTACTCTCTTGTCAGCAGTACATCTGAAGAACACAGGCAAAAGTAAGATTTCCACCTAATACAGTCAGCAGTTTGTTAGTTAAAAGAAGCTTCTGCACAGCCACATCCATGTTTTATAAAGTATTTGAGAAATGATAAACATACTAAGAGGTACCCCCTAGGCATGCAGGTTTATGTGTGTGCCTGTGTAAGCAGCAGAGTTTCTAAGCGGTGTAAACTCTGTTTTTAAAAAAGTGTTTTTTAAAAGTTTCTTTTTAAAAAAAGACAGTGTGGTGTGTAAATCAGCCATCAGAGCAAAGAGAACATTTTCCTTTTGCACTAAGAAGCAGTGCAGTAAGCACTTCACAAAACTGGATTGGGGTTGCTATTAGTTCTTTGTGGTAATGCAACTGTGTGACTGAAAGCCACAAAGAATCCTGCAGCAGAAAGCTACACTGCCCTGAATATATATTTTAAAATAACGTGAAGATCAAGTTCACAGAGTGAAAGTGGTCTTGCTGCAGCAAAAAGGTGCTTGGTTATTATAAATCAGAGCGCTGATCATGTATCTAAGCAAGTAACTCTCTACCACTGAGATAAGTCAGGTGATTTTTTAAAGTATTTTGGAGATGGGGAGCAAAGGACAGAAACCTGGGATATTCTGTCAGGCCTGCCAATAATTGCCAGAAGGGGCAGGAGCAACTTACAATAATACAGGGTTCTTTCCAGCACAGCTTCTCACTTATCCAATGGACAAACAGGCCTGACAAGTGCTCCAAGCTCCCCCAGGCTATGTGGTTTTGCTTCGATTATGCTAAATTTTCCAGAGATAGGCAGTATGCACTAGAACAGGCATATGGAACAGGATTGGTACCAGTTCCCAAGCCTGACAACAATGTGTCCGGTGTCCATGATCTCTGCTCCATTCCTTGTATTCTCTTGAAGTACCTGGGAGGCCTTCAGTTTTCAGGACATGGGCTCAGAACTCCACTCTTGCTGATGCCTGAGCATCACTTCACTGCAAAAACATCAACACGACAAACATAACAAAATGTATATTGTTACCATTTTGTAGAAGGATGGGGGAGAGACTGTGTAATTTTCACATTTTCAGTGCTAAAGAAAGAATACGTTTTTTCCGCTAGCTCAGAATAAGAAAACTCTCAGATATGAAACACAGACAAGAAGAAACTCCTACCCCATTTGAGCTCTGCTGTGGGGTTTATCAGCCACAAATCAGCCCCATAACAGAGGCAAGGCAAAGAAGGTACAGGAAGCCCAGCTCTGCAAAATGACAGAGGGTGGAAGCTCCTCAGCTTCAAGGACCTAATCCGCCAGAATAATGGGGTGTCATGGCACATAAGTGAAGAGAAAACCATGACTCTGGTTGCTGGAGATGTACTGCACAACAGGAATCTGGCACAGGCCAGACTGTGTGGAAGAGACATGTGAGACAGAGACAAGATGAGATGCACCTGAATATTAAAATCAAAAGCTGCTTGTGCCTTGTGTGAGAGTAGCATAAGTGCAGAGTGCAAGTCAGACTGTTCTTTGGAACTGCTCTTCCAAAGATAAACTTGCTCCAGGATAATCGGATAATATGGCAGAAAGAGCTGACCAGAGACCTAAGTCCTCTGGAATTTAACTGTCTTCATCTGGCATTAGGACAACACACCTTAGGGAGGAGTAAAAACCCATGATAACTCGGTATCAAACTTACAAAACTTACAACATATCTTATGAACTAAGTATTAAACTTCTTAAAACTAAATACCGAATAAATATCACCGAGGACACAGAGCATATGCACAGTTTTTCTGCAAGTGCTTAAAAAGTAGTTCTAAGGACTGCATCCCCTTGTAATGTCTTTTTGGTTCAGTGCTGAAAATATGACAAGATTTTCTGAATATGATATTTAAAGGAAATGGTGTCACCACTCGTTGAGGAGTTCTGCTCACAGCACCATTGCATGGGAGCCTTGATATCTCATTCAGACACAATTCTAAGAGCCAGTGGAAACTTTTGTCCTAATCTTATCAGTAATTTAGATACTTTTTTTTTTTAGACTTAAAAACAATTGCTAAAGAACTAATGACATAAGAATGCAACCAACATCCTTTATTGCATTATCAGATTTAAACTACCATTAAAAAGGCTTCTTATAGTGCCCAGCTTGGCAAAACAGCCATAAGGCTATGAGATATCTATCAAGGTTTGCAGACATCCACATATCTGCCTTCATCTGGATTTCTCTCAGTAATGAGATTACAAACATAGTAACACAACCAGAGTCAGAGTTAGCTCCTGTTTACAACAGAGTAAAAGGTCAGAATTGCAGCTACAGGAATATCTGCTGTAAAAGGGAGTTAATAACAAATTTGAGGGGGTTTTTTTTAAGTACAAATCGATATTTGTAGGATCATAAAATGGGCTGTGTGTTGCTCATAGCTACCACCGAGCTGGACATCCTTGGTCCAGAGGGCTGCACTTAAAGTGAACATAATGCTAGGGCTTCATATAGGCTTTGTCAGCATCCAGACTTTTATTCACAATCAAAATTGGTTTTTGCTTCAGTTGGATTGTTCTTTGGATATAATCAGCCTGGAGAGAGCCCTACTTACCTCTGTGCAAAAGGATTTAAAAATCTACAAGTTCTAGCCTCATCAACAGTACAAAAGATCTGGCTGGGACGATCTCAGAGATGGGGAACTGTGCGGTGTCAAATCCTCAGGATAAGAGTGCAAATGCTCACAACGCACCTGCTGTAACAATACAAAAATAATAGTGCCTGCCTAATCTTCTCTTACTGCTATCTGTCTTTCTATCATCAGGCTTGTTGGCCCTTGCTTATTTTTACTGTATCTGGTATTTCAACTCATACATATGAACTTTTCCCTATTAAGTAATTTGCTTAATATCTCTACATCAGGAGTTTATCTTACATTGAATCAAATAGAGTTTATTCATTTCATGTGTTGCCTGATAATGTCATCTAAACACAACATGTTAAGAGCCAGGGCAAGCACAAACAACCCTCTCAACCAGTGAGTCTCAGTTTTTGAAGCCAGGTAGCCCATTATGGAAAAATATTGAATTATGAAACTCCTTCCTATATGTACCTTGTCACAATAAAAACTGTGCCTGTGTTCTGGCCCATTCATGTACACTGCATTGAGAGACAGCTACAAATTCAGTGTTTTATTTAAAAGCAATGATTTAAATTACAGCTAACAAGTACATCAGAGGCAATGTTTCCCTGATTCAGTTCTGCTTGTTTCAGGTTTTATGCCATGGGGTTGAAGCATGAATTCTTACAGTGCTTAAATTCTTAAGTCTTTAGACTTAATGTGAAAAAAAGCCTCATTAAATTATATTTTGTCACTTTTCATGTTCTCAAATGTACAGAAGAATGAACTTACTTAAAAAAGATGAATCTTCACAGGAGTCTAAATGGAGGTGAATGTCAGCATGGATTAAAAAAAAAAATCTAATAAAACTTTTCAATTTAAATATTTTAAAATAAACCTGCTTATAATGAGGACCAATTATTGTGCCATACCTATTCAATTTTTACATTAGGTAAAAATCATACAGGGATACATTCTTTCTCCTAAAGTTTCACAAAAAGTAGACCTTCAAAAATATATTAACGCCACACCACCTTTGCCAAATTCTACTCCTTTGAACAAAAAAATTCTTGGGTTCTAAGTGTATTTTTGAAACAGGGCAGCTGATGTGACCACAAGGTGGCAATGAAAGGGCAACTAGAGTGGGTTTTTTAATCTGCTAAGATCATCCACAAGTCAAATGTGTGTTATCCCAACTGCCTGGTCTTATGCACTGAACAATGAGGAAAATAAGGAATAACAGACACCATGTTTTGAAACAGCTGCTGAAGTGACACTTTGGATCTCCGTGAATTCTAGCAAAATCTAGGGGATAGAGCAGAGGAAAAGGGTCAGTTTCCTCCTCTAGAAGAAACAAAAGACCCGTCTCTCAGATCCTACTGCTACAATAGCTGAAAAGTAGAGTGGAATGTAAATAGATACAATGGGAGAACTCTACAACATAGATGAAATGTTACTTCTAAAGTAATTTCTGGTCTTTCAGTATTTCTGGTGAAATAGGAGCTCGTAACACATTTCTCAGCAGAGATAACAACCAAGGAGAAAAGGTGCCTGATAACTTTGCAGATTCCTTCTCACAGATTGTACAGGTGGTCAACTTTATCAGGTTAAAAGTCCAGTGCAACAAATATTAGTTATTTCAGCTGCCTGGGCCAGGTATTTTTAAGACAGTTGCATGATTTGAGTTCTCAGGTTATTCTTTTTAGTCATCAAGACAGTACTTGTGAAAAGATTTGGTGTATCTGTAGGGTACAGAGCCTGGGCTGAGCTCCATGTTGCAAGTGTGCTCCAGTGACTTTTGTTCTGTTTGTTCTGATCCTTCTGGACTTAAGTTTAGATCTTTGATTCTCACAGAAATCAAACACTAATATGTGCCAAAAACCCTCAGTGATTTCAAGGCATTAACTATATATGCTGTTTCATATACAGTCATTCTGTCATCTACATGGTATTACTGAATCAAGTCTTGGCACGGACAAGTTGGGAAGCTTGAGCTGGTCTAGGTAATGAAGCAAATGTGTATATCCCAACTTACCCTGAAAGCAAGCAGAATATTTAATCACAGGAGATTTAATTCTCTGTTCAGACATTATTTGGATCACAATAATATCTTGAAAAGGTGACCTGGGGAGAAAACAAAGCTGCCATACTCCTGATGCATACTCACTGAAAGCCACCCCAAACTCATTAGTAAGCTGCTGTTGGTATTTATAGCTTATCAGGCTAAACAGTTCCTTTTTGCAGGGCTCAAGTTGTAAGTTGCCATTATAATCAAAGGGCACAGGGTTCAGAAAGGCAGCCCAAAGTGGGAAGCTTAAAATGATCTGCTCAGTACCACACTTTTGTCTCATCAAAATTCAAGTTGCAGCATTTCCTGAATTTTAGTGCTGTTTCATTCTACTTTCAGCATTTTTACCCAAGGAGTAGCTACAGCAGTTTCTAAAGATGTAACAGAGCAGCGTAAGGAAGCATGTCCCCAAATTACAATTTTTTGGCTTCTGAGTCACTGGATTTTTCTTCTTACTGTTCAGACAATCTTGCCAAGCACTAGGGTGTTGCAAATGTCAAATGTCATCACTCGTATTCACCAATATCTAGTTTAAAATTTTTGACCTGATTAAAACATAAAACCCCAAATTTATTGTCACTACCAGCATTGTACCATCATGTTCCTTTCTTCACCTGAAGTGTTGTCAGTATTGTCAAGTTCCCAAATTAAGCAATGTTTGGAGTTCTGTGCCAGATAGAGTCATATGGTTCTGAGATCTCATGTTTTAGCCATTGTTGTTACAGAGCAAAATCACCGAAGCAAATGCTTTTCTTTTGCAGTGATATGAATAGTGGACAGCAAGCTGAGAAATTATTTTTCAATTTTCAGGGATGTCAAGGCTCTGTTTTCCAGATCATATAGATGCCATACATCACCAGTCTGGTGTTTCCCTGTGTCAGACAGGCGTTGTTTGTTCTGGTGTAGCAAGCAGGATCAGAAAAAATGAACTGTTAGGTTAGCAAGTCTGCTTACATGGGAGAAACCATGGGTTCTCAATTTCCAATATATGCATCCCCATCATAGTACAGGCATTGTATGTATGGAATACGTGTAGCCTTGGGAGTGGAGCTTCTCTGAGACAGAAGCAGTATTTACAATTCACTTCTAAAAAGAAAAGCTGACAAAATGAGCCAGTAGCAAAACTGCAAGAGAGATCTCCACTTCTGGACTATCCTGAAGCCCCCAAATCAAATGTACCTTCCTCAGAAAGTGTCAAGAACAGCACCATGAAATCAGGAAATTCCATCCTGCACGTTAAAATGATTGAAACTATCAGGAAAAATCAAGGCTTGATGAATAAACGGACCTTTTTGGAGTTATACTGGATTCTTTTGGATTTACACATCTTAATTAAACCAACTGTAACTGAACTATTTTATGCCTAACACAGCTGTGATGGACTAGTCTCAACTCACCTCATACCAATTGAAGGCAGGGAAAGGAAGTAATTTTACATGAGCACATAAATGGGCTGTGTACATCCTTATCACCAGATATTGATGAAATAAGAAAGCAAGCAAGCCTGCATAAAACATATATCATGAATTCTTTTGCAGTGATATGAATAGCAGACCGCAGTTGTGGTAAATGTGAGAAATTAGAATAATGCAGGCACAGTGCTGAAACAGATACTAAGCTTTATGTCCTGTCATTTAAACCAACACCTAACTCCTGAAGATTAGAAAGTGTCTTGCGCCTTTGAATGATCTGATGCTGGACTTGAATTTCTTCAATAGGAATAGAAATAAAAATGTCCATTCTACTAGAGTCATCTGCTCTCAGCCTTACTGCAAAATAAGACAGAAATAACTGTCTAAACCTGCAAAATCAGGCAGAAGAATCTCCTACTTCTGCTTACAAGTGTAGCATCTGTTGTAGAAAATGAAATGAATGCCTCTATACCCTGCAAATGTCTCCATAATACCAGTTTCTCTCCACTAACTTCCATTGACTTATGTCAGAGAAAAATTCCCCACAGATTTCTCATGTTTTCTTAGTCCAGGTATTTGAAATAATGGAGGATAGATCACATACAGCCTTAGTATTCTGTGCAGCCACACTGGGGATGATAGACACAGCACAACAATGAAGAGCAGCGCCAAGGTCCGTCCCAGACCAGCTGAGCTAGCAGACTTCCAGGCCACATCACTGGAGTGCTGCAAAGGGTTTGCAAGTACAAAACTTCCTCCTTCATATCCTTAGCTTACGTATCCTGGGAGATTGCTAGGCAGCATCTCCATTGGAAAAAAAAAAATAGCCTCAGTCTTTGTTGTCAAGTGAAGATATCCTGTTCATTCCCCAAGTCAAGTATCTAGGTATCTAAGGAATCAGAGAAGTGAAACGTCTTCCTGTTTTTCAAGAAGAGACTTAACAATTCCTCATTTCTTTGAAAACTCCTGACCAAAGAAAAGAGGGGCAGACTCCAGTGCTTTGGGCCTCCAGAAGAGAGTTAGGCTTCATCTGGACGTTCCTGCCCCTTTCCTCTCATGAAACATGTGTCAGTTCATCCGGTCCTCTGAGCCACTTCCTCCTCACTTTTCAGTCATCTGCTCTCAGAGCACTTTTGCAAGTAAGCCCAGTCTTCCTTGCGCAACCTGGAGCTGTGCTCAAAGGGAGCCTTGCTGAGAGGTAGGCTAGAACACAATCACAATGAATCACAAAAGGAAGTTCCAAGGCATTGTGACCTGCTCAGGATCCTGTGCAGGATCATGCATTTTGAGGATCTTAATGCCGATTTCAAGAGAGCCACAACATTTCATCCCAGCAGGAGCTGTGTGCCTTTGCTGTGTGTCAGTGACCCACAACTGGCTCCAAGTAAGCTGTCTGGCCATCGTATTGCATTGGGTGGACTCCTTCATGCCCACCAGGTAGCACTGAGTTGCACACACAGGTTGCTGTGCCCTGGTGTTGTGCAGTGCTGGCTTCACCACACAGCTTCTCTGTCTGAAGCTGGCTCAAAGACAGCCCAGCGAGCTCTGCACTGTCAGCACCTGCACAGCATGGATGTGGCCTGCAGAAGCTGCTAGGACAGGACTCCCAGGAGTGATGGGAAGCAGAATTTCAGACTAGGCTGCAGGGAGGTCTTTAGTACCTTTATCACCTACACTCAACTGCAGGAGTACTTTGAAACATGAGTGATATTTCATTTACCTACGCATGTGTATAAAGGATTCACAACAGCTCTGACTTCAAAGTCAGGTTTCATTCTTGCTACTTAATGTAAGCTTCCCTGAAGGGAGAAGGACTCTGGGAATGTGGGCTTCACCTCAGCCTTACCTACCCTCCAGTAGGAGTTGTGTAAAAGGAAGTTTGTTCTCATCAGGACTTTCAGGTGCGTGGGTGTTTCTAGGAATAAGCAACACCCAACTACAGAACAACCAGGAAGAGGCTTTATAAGCATATTATGCCACTTTGCTTCCACAAAGGTTATACATTATATCTCCGTAGCCAGCCTGCTGCATTATGTCATTCTGCTAGGAGACTTGCCATGTGGTGGGATCCGTGGGTTAGGAAATGACCACTGCACACTGGCCTTCATGGCATGATGAACACAAAAGCTCAGATTACAGAGTCTGCAATTGTAAATATTCAGACAATCAAAACATGAGGCAGACCTGTCAATCATGTTCCAGGTAGAGTGGATGAACTCTGTTAGAGTCAAGAAATGGAATAGCTGGAGGAACATCAAAGTGCATCAGCTAAGTAGATAGAGAAGTTTTGCATCTGCCTACCCAAAAAATGATGCTATGAATACTTTCGTTTTCTCTTTCACATACCTCCATATGCAAAATTAAAGTATCTGTTACAGAATATGCAAATAAAACTTCTGAAATTATTTTTCCACCATTGTAACAAGTTCTAGGTTCTAAGAGAGGTCATCAAAAGCCAGGAAATTCACTGACAAGTGTGACACATACTGCAACCTCTGAAAGAATTAAATTAGTTTTAATGCCCTATACATTGAACAAGGCCATTGCATACTGTAATCCAGCCTTAATTTTACCTTCTTGCAAAAATGCCAGACAAAACCACTATGTTTCATTGCTGGGGTGAGCACTTCCTCTGTGACTGAAACAGATCTGTCAGTACACGGAAAATCATGATCCTTTCCCAGAACCATTCCCAGCTTCTGAGATTTCCTAATTTATTTCCAGATGATTGAGCTATCTGTATCTTTAGGATTCTCAGCTGACATAGGAAGGGACAGCAGAGAGAATCCTCACATGGAGAAAGTCATGGTAGCTTTATGAGAAGTGAGCAAAACTGGGCCAGCTTAAATTTGTACCAAATTGGGTTTCAGCACTCTGATATTCATGTCATCATTGGAAACTAAATTCCTGGAACAAATTTAATTTCTGTCTGCACTTGGTTAAAAGTTAAAAACCAGCTTTACAGTTCCTGCACTTCTCGTTGAATCAGTTATTAGCATGGAATCTGCTGTCAGCAAGGACTTTAAGCTGAGTAAAACCACTTCAAACAGAGCAGATCACAGAGACTGCTAAATAATATCTGATGACATTTATGATAATTAACATAAAATGGCTCTGCAATAACCCACATTGAAAACCACAGGCAGAGCCTAAATCTGTGCTCTTAGAACTCAGAAGACAGGGAAAGTTCAGTCTCCAGCAAGGCTGTGAGGATTCTTCATAGCACCTTAAACAAACAATGCTTGAGTTTCTCTGCTGCTGTGTGGAAACAGGCACTTACTCAAAGCATATTTTAATTGAACTTGCTAGCAATGTCTTCATCCTCAGCTGTGTCTCAGGCTTCAGCTTCAGCTATCCCAATCTCTCCACTTTTCCTCCTTTACATTAAATGCACACTACGTTTCTAATTAATGCAGCCAGCAAATCCTGACAACTTTCATTCCTCCACACGCATTATTTCTTCATCTAGGTCATCCTCTGTCCCACTCTGGCCTTTCTCAGGATCAGATATGGCTATCTGGTAAAGTTCCCACTGACAGGAAAAAGGAAAACATATGTGCCCCCCCCACCTTTCCCAGTTTTAAAAAGGAAAATAATGAAGACCCAGGGAAATTGGTCAGCCTCACCCTCTGTGCCTGGCAAGATCATGGAGCAGATCTCCCTGGAAATTACGCCAAGGCACATGGAAAGTAAAGAGGTGATTTGCTACAGCCAACATGGCTTCCCTGACAGATTTGAGGGCCTTCCGTGATGGGTGAGGGCATTGGTGGATGGAGGAAGAGCAACTGATGTCATCTACCTGGACTTGTACAAAGAAAGTACAAAATCCTTGAATCTAAACTGGAGAGGCCCAGACCACGCTCCAGTGGATAAGGATTTGGCTGGATGGTCACACTCAAACAATGCAGTCACTGGCTCAGTGTCCCAGTGGAGAGCAGCAATGAGTGCCATTGCTCAGGGGCTGGGACTGGGGCAGTTTTAACACTTTTGTTGGCTACATGGACAGTGGGACTGAGCACACCCTCAGTGAGCTTGCCCACAACACCAAGCTGTGAGATGCAGCTGGAGGGAAGGGATGCCATCCAGAGGGACCTGGACAGTCCTGAGACCTGGGCCTGTGCAAACCTCATCAACTTCAACAAGGCCAAGCGCAAGGTCCTGTACCTGGGCCAGGGCAATCCCAAGCACAAACACAGGCTGGGTGGAGAATAAATCAATAGCAGGCCTGAGGAGAAAGACTTGGGGGTATTGATGGATGAGAAGCAACATGCTCTTGCAGCCTAGAAAGTCAAACACATCCTTTTGCACACAACCAGGATGTGCTTGGTTTTCTGGGCTGCAAGCAATGCAGTGTGGCCAGCAGGGCAAGCAAGGTGATTCTCACCCTCTGTTCTGCTCTGCTCTGCTCTGGTGAGACCCTACCTGGAGTCCTGCATCCACGTCTGGAGCCCACAACATAAGAAGGATGTGAACCTGCTGGAGAGAACCCAGAGGAGGGCCACCAAGATGATCAGAGGGCTGGAACACCTGTACTATAAAGGCAGACTGAGAGAGTTTGGATTGTTCAGTCTGGAGCAGAGAAGGCTCCAGGGAGACCTTAGAGCAGCCTTCCTAATGGCAACCTGCCAGAGACCTGGAGAGGGACCTTACAAGGGCCTGTAGTAACAGGACAAGGGGGAATGGCTTTAAACTGAAAGAGGGTAGGTTTAGGTTAGATATAAGGAAGAGATTATGTTCTGTGAGGGTGGTGAGACACTGGAACAGGTTGCCCAGGAAAGTTGTGGATGCCCCATCTGTTGAAGTATTCCAGGGTCAGGTTGGATGGGGCTTTGAGCAACTTGATCTAGAGAAAGATGTCCCTACCTATGCCAGGAGGACTGGAAATAGATGATCTTTAAGGTCCCTTCCAACCCAAACAATTCTAGGATCCTATGAATTCTATGTCATGGGATCCCAGCTCTCAGTGTGTAACTTGGAGAAAAGGCTTCTGCTATTACTCATCCCTTCTTGTGGTAAACTTCTGTTTTCTGTCATGACCTGCTATGCACTTCTCATATCTCACTTCCCGAGTTCTGCTGTGCTCAACCAGAAAGTTGCTTCCAAAGTATCTTAATGACATCTTAAATAATTCTTCCCTACCCAAAGTATCTAGCTGTCTAATTTCTGGTTCTGAATTAGTTTCTATAGTAAAGATCTTCCATGATGTCCACTTAAGATTGGACTTCTCTTATTTAGAAGAGAGTTTGCTCTCTTTCAAAGTCTCCTCTATCCCATTGCATCTTTTATTTTTTTTCTATGTTTATGCAGCAGTCTTGTATCCAGTACGCTACAAGTCTGCACATTTTCTACATCTTAATATCCTCTTGTCTTTGCATCAGATTTGAACACTACTTCTTTTACCTTTGAGGCATGACACTGCTTACATTTTGCCTGTTTCTCTCTCCAGCCTTGTTTCTTATCTTTACGTACATAAACATATCTTCTTCCTCGCCATGCCCTTGTCTAAAATGCAGCTATGATATCTATTCACATACATTACTAATTCCAAGGTCAACAGTAAACACTCAGTAAATAATCCAGTGTTACTGTGAATAGCACATCAAAAACTTCAGAACAGTGGAGTGTCAAAATCCTATATTGAATTTAAAAAATCAAGTAGATAAATTTATACAGATCACCCTTCCACAAGAAGCTGTAGTCAGTGAGATGATCCTGAGACTAAGATGATCCAGCTGAATTTGTGTCTTGCATTATATTCCTTAGATGATTATTATCGGTCTTTCTTTTACTTATTTATGTAAGACTTTAATTCACACTCCTGTGTTCCAGTGAACATCAATGCAGACAATTTTGGAACACCAGTCTGATCAAACAAAATTACCAGAACATCAGACTGCAGTCATCAGTACAGTTCAAACACAGTGTGCAGTCCTAGCACCTGAGCAGTTCATTTCCTGCCAACTTTGATCTGTTTTCTGTCTTTTCCTCTTATGTCTCTGTCCTCACTGCTAAGTATTCTGACTTGTAGCTTTCAATAGCTGAGGCCTTTTCTCTACCACTGACCCACAGAACTGTGCTGGGGAAATGCTGTGGCTTAGGAAAGGAGAGGGAACCCTGAATCCGAAATGATGATATCAGTGACGAAGTGGAGAAACTGATACAGTATTATTTTAAAACAACCCACACAGGGATATTCTGAAAAAAACCAACTCCCAAACATGTTTTTCAGTGAAAGATGTGGGCGACATTCAATTTCTGTGTTACTTCTGGTGACAAGTATTTAAAATAAACTTTTCATTCTGAAACAGCTTCACCCTTTCCCTCTGAACAAGGGCAAGTCTCTTCTACATTCTGATTGCAAGACTGTATGACCTGTCCTTAACCACAATAACTGTTGTTTCCATTTTTTATTCATAAACAAGGAAAAGAGAAAAGCAGTTTAAGATCATCACTTCTCTTCAAAATACTGATTTAACCTTACATTTCTGAGCTTTTCCTCAAAGGAAGTCTCAGTTTCTCATTCAAAGACAGTATTTTCCTGTGGAAATTTTCAGGAAAATTACTATGCTGCCAGTAGCAGAATGAGCCAGAGAACACTGCAGCTCTTAATTCACCCTGTACAGGACTAACATAACACACACACGTCCTTTACCCAAACCCTTCTCATCTACACAAAGCTCCTGTCTGTCCTATTTGTGTTCCCACACTGCTCAGCATCTTTCCCATGGTACCAACATTTATGCTGCTTTATGCATTGCATTTCTTTACTCTCACCACACCCACGGGCTGGCTCCTTTCTTCTCTGTAAAGCACCTTCATCTTTGCTGGTACAAAAGTCAAGGCACTCGGTGAAAAAATTTGTAAAAGGAAGGAATGTTATTAAACTTTTAAAACACACAAAGAGTGTGTGTTTTTTTCTGTGCACAAAGAGTGCTTCATTTCTTTACAGGTTCTAGTACCCATAAAATTTGTGGTGTCGCTTGGTGAAATTTCAGCACACAAACTTCTCCACTGCTGCTCACTAGAAAGCCCATACTCTGGGATAACACATTTAAGCAGAGGGGGGAAATGCCCAAGCAACTTCACCAGGCAAAAGGAGTGAGAATATGTGAAAGAAACAGCCCTGCTGACACCAAGGTCAGAGAAGGAGTGGGACGAGGTGCTTAAGGTGCTGGAGCAGCAATTCCTCTGCAGCTTGTGGTGCTGACCATGGTGAGGCAGCTGTGCCCTTGCAACCCATGGGGGTTCACACTGGAGCAGAGATCCAGCTGCAGCCCATGGAGCAGCCCCACACTGGAGCAGGTGGATGCCTGAGAGGACACTGTGACCTCACAGGAAGCCTGCACTAGATTAAGGACACATAATAGTGGATTATTTTTTGTTTTAGTCATACAGAGAAAAATGTAATTTCAGTTGTGCCAAAAAAGAAAAAGAAATTGCTCAGTTTTTTGGCTTTTGTACAGATTTCTGACCCCTTCAAATTAGATGAGTTTCTAAACAAAAACATCATTTAAATGTGAATTCATTTCAGAAACATTTACTGTTTCCTTGTTGCAGTCCTCCAGAATGAGATGTTCTGCAATTTACCTGGAAACTGTCCCATATTCACAATTTTTTTTCAGATTCTGCAAAAAATGAGGTTTGGATTTGTGATATTTTAGTTGGCAGGGGTGGAGATGGAGTCAGGGTACACCTACAACTTATTTAAAAGTTCATAAGGCCTGAACTTAAAAGTTCACACAAGGCTGTGTATATATACGAGAAGCGCAGAATTCCATGTGCTAAGTAGGTACTTAAGAGAGAAATAGTTGAAAATGTCACTTACAGAGAAGATGTAAGACTGCTTTTTTTTTCCCGAGGAGGACGTGAGGAAGAATTTTCTTGGACGTAGCGCCAAAGATGTGATAAAGAAGAAGCAGAAGTAAAAATAATGAGAAACCTGAAGAATAAGTTTCTCTCCAGTTTCCCAAGACTAACATTTCCTTTTTGATATTAAACTCAGCATTGAATAATCTCCTCTGCTTTTACTCTCTCTGAACTCTGCTGCAGGGTTTATCTTCACTCATCAGCCTCCTGAGGAGAGCCAATGAACAGTAGGCAGAACTGTTCAGCCTGCTTCCTCAGCGTTTGCCTGGGCTCTCAGCACAGGAAGCTCTGAAAAGTGCTCTCAAAAGTCAGAAGGAGGAACCTCTTCAGCTTTGAGGAGCCAGTCGATCAGGATCATGCACAGCTAAAGGAGAGGCATGGGAAAGGGGGAGAGGAAACACTGACACTGGCTGCTGAGGATGTACTGGGGGCAAGAAATACTCGTCATGACCACAGTTAAGTTGGTGGACGGATGGATGAAGTGATGGAGCTGCCTGAGCCATGAAAGCAGGAAACAACATGAAGATCGCTGGGAAGACTGTGTATGTTTTTGTGCTGCTCACCATTACCATGGTCATGAGATTATCAGGTGAGTCTAACTGGGACCAATTGGCCATCGGGATGTAAGAACAGGAAATGTGCATAGCTCATATATACATAAAAGCTATAAATCATACTGTGGCTTTTATTAAATGCTAAAATTTATGAAGCACAATTAAGACATGCTTTCCCAATATCCACTCCTGCTCCCCTTTTCTTAGTGGTCACAAGGCCACCTGACATTTTCCCTGTGACTTCCATGAAGGCAACTCTTTAGAGACCCTTAGCTGGGAATATACCATTTATCACAAATAGCCTTTTACTGAGACCTCCAAATCCACATCATCTGAGAAACTGATCCTTTTGATATATTAACAATATGCCTGGGAAAGTGTTTGTGAACCTGAAGCTTTTGGACATGTAGTTTCTGCTGAAAAGAGGCCACAGGCACTCTGAAATACGGCAGGGATCTCTTGTGTCTTTCGGAGGAGAAGTGGAAGGTCTCTGATGCGCTGGCAGAGGGGAGCAGTGTCTGGAATTTTGTTCTAAGGGGCATGACCAGTATCAAGATGGGAAAGGCTTTAGTGCCAAGGTCAATGGCAGTCCAAATCTTCTGTCTTTTGGTGTAGTTGACTTAGTTTTAATGAAGTTTAGCTACAGCAGTTAATGTTTCCCACATACTGCTCTTTTGCATTTTTAGAGCTTGTGCTCTTCCAGGCACCATACAGCAATCCAGGGACTTGATAATGGAACTAGGGATTTGAGGAGCAGTTCCAGAAACTTAAACTGTTTCTGTATAGGAGGAAGAAGGCAGATCGGTCCATGAGATCCAAATTAAACTTCGGACATTGTGAATTATATGTAACATGCATGTGTCCATTCCTATTACGGACAGATAGAACATGGACATGAGTTACTTCATTCCACTTGGTCAGAAAATAAAAATATCTCCTTTGTGATATTTTAAAGCAAAACAGATGGAGTCATTGTTGGAACACCCATCTACAATGGGTTTGAGTGATAATAAAGGACCCCAAATGGTTACCTCAGTGCAACCGTTGGAAAAGATTTAAATAGTTCACGAACATTATTGAACTTCGGATCATTAACCTCACAAGAGACACACTGATGGTAAAAAATCTGTCCCTATTCTGTAGGTGAAGAACTATCTCAAAAAATACTGAGGAACCTGCTCAAGTTCATACAGATCAATTATGGTAGCATCAGAGACAGCCTACATTTTTGAATACAGTTGCTCAAAAAGTAAGAGTGTGGATACACCACAGAATGTTGAAGAAAATGGAGAGACAAAGGGGAATCCTCCAGGCAAAAATTGTTTTAAAAAATTCACTTTGCTGGAAATATTTAAAAAAAGTCCAATGCCAAAAATTGGGGTGTTTTCACCCTAAGGTATTTGGATTTTAACTTGTTAGTGTCTTGGTTAATGAACTATATTGCCATTCAAAGAATGCAGAAAAAGATGTTCCAATAAAATCTTATTTCACACCTGAAATCTCTTCCCCCAACCCACTCCCAATAAAAAGCGGCCCACATTTGATGGGACTTTTTTAACTAACACTGCTCCTAAACTTGTTTCCTCCTATATTAGGGTGGCTCTTCTGAGCAAGATCTAGTGGCAAGGGCTTTTTTTTTCTTCAGAGATCACTGGCTAAATGTGTCAAGCTGATCCAGTGTGTGTATCTGTCCAGGTAATTTTAGTCTTGCATGTCATACACAGTGTTGCATGAAGCTCAGAAGGAACTATGTCCCCCCTTCTGAAGACTAGAGCAAGCTACTCTGAAAGAAATAAAGTAATGGAAAAACTGTTGTGTGTAACCAGACTTTATCTCCATTAACATTTTCCTTAACATTTCCTTAGTGTGTTGTTTTTGTGTGACTGGGTTAGTTTTTACCACAGCAGATAGGGCAGCTTAGAAAAAAGGCTGGAGATTGCTTCATAATTGTCATACCTAGATCTACCGTCAGGCAGAGTTGGATAATAAACTACTGAAGCTGCTGGGGCATGATCCATACTAAAAATCCTTTTCTGATGATCCTCAGTAGCAGCAGTGAAAAAGACTCGGCATTAAAATATTTTTGGTAGCACTCTGAAGATTTTTCTAGTTTAACTAAGCACACACGACACCTCAAGTGGTTGTGTACATACTCCAAAGGAAAGTGGCAAGGACAGGCAAGATCTTCCATGAGAAGTCCATGCAATGAATCTCTTTTTATTGAAATAACATTTGCAGCATTTGACTGGGTAAGTTCTGCCTCTTTAGTTGTATCCTGTGACATTAGGTATGTCCAAATGCTTCACAGGAAGCTGCAAGAACTCCATTATCAGTAATGGGATGTGATTTTCTATGGTCGTTCAGTTTTATCAATAGTGAAAAACTGAAGCCAGTGACACTGTGCTGGAATTATAGAGTATGAGGTGAATAAAAGTAAAGTTGATTTACAGAGCAGCCTAGCTACAGTTCAAGTTTGCCTGCATACATAACTTTCTTGAATGCTACTGCTTTTATTTAGTTTCTTTCCTTAATAAAACTGGTAAATTCTTTTTCACTTGTGTACTAGTGTTTCATTGGCTTTTGCCTCTCTCTGTCCTAGTATGTTTCACTGCACCTGTCTCTGTTGCCTTCTATTCTAGTTTGTGGTGGAATCTTGTTCCAGATACAAAAAATCATAGCCTAAAGAAACTATTATGGTGAACTTGCATTTGTTTCCATTTTACTATTTCTTTGCTGCTCCTTTGGGACTATGTGGTGGAATCATTCTGACTTCTTTTACCCTCAAAATATCTGAATCCAAGCAGCCTGTTTTTCTCATCCAAATTCTTAAAAAAGAATTCTGTGCTATTAAATTGAGCAAAAATTTTCTTAGAACACATCTAAATTGCCATAGTACAATCTTCCCAGCACATTCTTATGATACCAACATTTTACTTTGCTGTGGTCCAAATGCACGGAGTGTGTTCGTGTCTGAACTTGTCTGCTTTCAAAACCATGGAAAGAAGGAAGTTCAGTCTTGCAAGTTGACCACATACTTTATGACCTACAAAGCAAGCAGATTTTCTTTAACTGTGAATGCACTTCTAGAGACACATGCTACTTAAAACTCACAGCTGATATATTTTGTAGTTAGAGGTACAATCGTTCATAAGAAAAAAAAGCATAGAGGATTTTATGTTGCCTTATCTTGGTGTTGAATAAGAAAATGCTGGGATGCAAACTACCGTGCTAAAGATATGCACTAAACAAGGTATGACTGAAATTTTAATCATATAAAATTGAGGTCATAAGTATGTTTTCATAGCAGTCCCTTATCTGCTCTCTGCAAGAGTGAAAAAGAAGGCACACAACCTAAAGTTTGCAATGATCTATTTTTGTTTAGAATAGTAGGAAAATGCCACTTAAGCATAAGTGAGGAGTACTTGGTTTATTTTTCTTCTCATGTGGCCAAAAGGAGAAGGCCAAGTTCAGCACACAGAACAAAATATAAAACAATCTGTATCTGTTTCTACAGTGAGAGCTGGAAGGACTACGTTACACGTGGTGTCACAGTGCTACTCTGAAAGCAATACTACCCAAGGCACTTTGACATTCAGTGCAAATCCCTTTTCCCCTCGTCCATTCTGGCTCTCATTCTGCAAGGAGAAAGATCTACTTACTTTGCACAGTTCAGAAGTAGCAAAGTTCAAAGTTTACAGCCAGACTGCAGCAATATGTGACAGCTTGTTAAGTTCAGTGATGATTTATTGTCAGCTGAGGATTTGGCCAACAGTGTTTGTTCTCTAAAATGCATGACCCTGACACATCATTTAAACACCAACTAATTTCTTCATTTAAGAAGTATACCCCCCCTTTTTTTTTCTACACAGTCATATTTATATTGACACATTACCTATTTACGTGAGGATAAATCACTGAACCGCTGGATCGCATTGCAGTGATGAAATTAAATTGCCTTTTTTTTTGCAGGCATTGTAGTAGAAAACATTTTTCATAAACAATTTGAGCACCAAAACAAGCACCCATTTTATTGGAAAGCTGGTTTTCATACTGATTGAGGCATGGTTCTCTATTCTACTTTCCAGTCAAAATTTGTTGTATGACCGGCTTTTATTATTACGACATTTTTAGCTGCTGAATTTCAGCACACATCTACCATTCTACTCATCAAGGTCAACTGGTTCTTTTTGTGTGACGTATTAGTTCTACATTAACAACACTGTATTCTTCCTGCTTTCAACAAATTTCCTCACACACTCCTGATACAGCCAATACCATTAGTAAAAAAGTAAAACAGAATTATGGCAAAAATCATCTCCTGAGAAACATTATCAGCAAGCTACCTTCAACCTGGTACCTCCATTTAACTGCCTTTTCTTTCTCTCCTTGACCCAGGTCTTTATCCATCATGTAGTTGTCCCTTTATTCTTTCAGCCTAATTTTTTTCAAGAGAACACTGTATCAAACACATCTCTACCTTAATGAGCTTTAACATCTTTTCATTGCCTTCAAAACCAGCTGTCTTGAAAGACTGCTTGAAAAGATAGGGGAGAAAGCTTAAGAGAATTGAAAGATCATAGAAAAATTACACACCAGGAACTGGCAACTGCAAAGGTATATTCCACTTTGAATGGAAAGACTGAAACCTTGAGATCACTATTGAGTTCTATCAGTGTCCTCAGCCCTCTGCGACATATAAAGTCATGTTGCAGTTTGCAATCTAAGAAAATCCAGCCATTTATGAGCACTTAATATTGTAAAACCAATGACAAAGTGTGTAAGGTTGCTATTTCAGCTTGCATGAAACAGCGAGAAAGAGTGACACAGTATTGGTGGCAAGAAAAGTACTGCAAGTGGCATGGTAGCGGTGACGAAAGAAATGTGTTAAAAGAAGAACAAAATAACAATTTGAGTATGAGGAAGAAAGGAATTTCTGAAGATAAGGAAAAAGCTTAACTAGAATGAAGTGAGAATAGATCATCTTTTCAAGGAATAATGATAAGTATGGATAAAGCAGTGTGAGTGTGAAACTAGCAATACGGGTATGAGTCTTTAATTATGCCAATTTAAAGACACATCTGTGCTGAAAAAGCTGTGATCTCAGTTTCAAGAAACAGAGTCATATGAGCTTAGGTCAGCTATTTGATGTATTTCTATAATGAAAATTAAAGTAGTCTAACTACTTACAACTCAGCTGAAACACAGGGGTGTTTTTCAGCCTACACTCCATCCTGTGCTGTTGTGGCTAAATTTTCACAGTCACAAAGCTACACAATATAAGTATCTGTCAGTACATTAGCAATTCCTACCCTAGTACAAAGCACTTCTATTTATCTTTCATTTCATTCTAGACAAGCCTTGCTGAGTGTCACAGGAACTCTGTGGCAGTAGAGGGGGAAAACAGATGCAGAACACAGACTGTTGTATCTGAGCTCTTCCAAGCGTCCGGTGCTGCCTTTTGATTATGACTTGCTGTGACTCATATACTACATTCATTCCAAGATAGAGTTAGTCATTTGCTGTGGTATGATCATTGTTTCAGTTCATTATATCTCTAAGTTTAATATCTGCAGGGGGTGTAGGGGGAAGATCCATCAAAATGCTGTGGTAAATTGTTACTCTAAGAAATAACGAATCAATTGGATGTCTGAGAAATATGTCTGAGAAAGTAAAGCAGTCTCTTTATATTGCAAAAAACTCTTTAACAGTTAAATTTTGCAAGAGGCTGTCATGGAAATTGAAGCAATAAAAAGTTCTACTGTGGTTTAAAACCTGCTATAAAGAATAACAGAGGCTGGAAATCTTTTGTATTTGAAAGCAACCAAAAGCACTTTCAACCTGTGTAGCTGTCTCTGATTTTGCAGTGATTCCCCTCAAAAGTTTAGTGGCTTCACCATCAAATTTTCCTGTTTTTAAAATCTTTCTTCTTTTAGTGTGAGAAAGTCTCTGAGAAACAGGAGAAATGACTAAATAAGTGATACTGCAAAGAAGCTGGTGCTACCGGTTATTCGTGAGAGCTGTCAAACACACTACATAAACCACACTGAAAAAAACGGAGCAAAGTCTTTCCCCTGGTCTTTTCAAATTACGGTAATCTTACCATGACAACAATAACCAGCACATTTTTGAAAGACAAATGTGAACTCCTCAGCTGAGTTGGTTTTTTCCTGAGAGAGTATATGTCTATTTTCAAACATAAAAGTGGACTCTGTCATTGTGTTGGAATGTGCACGCAATGCACTGCAATAGAGCTCAAGAACCTTCTCAGACGTGGCTTGAAGTCTTCTTCAACAGTCAAGGAGAGACAATGAGAGGCTGGAGTCAAATTAGAGGACCTCAGTCTAAAGGGCTGCTACTGTCAGATGAGCCTCCAAGATGAAACCTGTTCACAATGGATTTGCATTCACAACCAAAATAAAACGGTTCAGCCTGGTGCTGTACAGAGCTCCCAGAACCTGACTTATCTGTTTTCCACATCAGTGTGACAGACAGCACATACTCCTGGTCGCCTGAGCTCTGCTCTTTCTGGCTAACAGAAAAAATGATTGCTGTTTTCCAGAGTCAACTCATTTGTGAAGAACGTGACTGAAAATGAGATGTTATTTACAATAAATATGTGGATATATGACCTTTCATTTCATCTCCCTTGTGCGCAATGAAATAGTTAACAGTGCTGACATTTAATTACCATCCTACAGTTAGCACTGCACCGAGATGAGCTTGATAGCTCACACCTCTTCACATCACTTGTTCTCTGCAGGCTCACAGATGATGAGGCCTTTGCTGCACTGATTATCCCCTTTTCAGCCACAGCAAGCTGTCAGTTCAGCTCAGCTGTAAAGTGAGATTTCACCTTGAGAGATGTAGCCATGCAACATGCTGGTTTGTTTCTGAGACTTTGTTTGAGTAGAGAAATGCTGATGTGGGTGCCATATATCTGCCCTAATGCACTAGTCATAAACCAATTGGTTATCAGAGAGGGAACCTCAGCGAATTACTTTTAACCACTTTGCAGCACGAAAGACCATTCCAGAGCATAGCGGTGTGGTGACAGGTCTGAATTAAAACACCTAAAGCACTGAACCTTTCCTCCTTAACAGAATGGAATATTGTGCTGGTTTCTGGCAGAGATAGAGTTAATTTTCTTCATAGTAGTTACTATGGAGCTGGATTTGAGCTGGAAACTGTGTTGACATCACAAAGATATTTTGAGCAGTGCTTACACACAGCCAAGGCCTTTTCTGATTCTCACACCACCAGTGGGTCGGCTGGGGGTCCAAAACAGTCTGGGAGGGAACACAGCCAGGACAGCTGACCCCAACTGTCCATGTGGCATCAAGCTCAGCACATAAAACTGGGAGAAGAATGAAGAAGGAATGCTTGGAGCTATGATATTTGTCTTCCCAAGTCACCATTACGCATGATACAGTCCTGCTTTCCTGGAGATGGCTGAACACCTGCCTGGGCTTGGGAATTCCTTGTTTTGCTCTGCTTGTGTGCATGGCTTATCTTTACCTATTAATCTATGAGTTTTCTCACCTTTCTTACTCTCTACCCATCCCACTGCAGGGGGAGTGAGCAAGAGTGAGCCAGCAGCTGTGTTTCTTGCCAGCTGGAATTAAATCACAAGAAATACTTTTGTTCGTTTAGTTCTCCTGCAGAGTAGACATACATCCTCTAGGTTTAGTGAAATTCCCAGAGGGAAGGGGAGACTGTGTCTTCCCTCAGAGCTGCTGAGTACATATCCAAGAGCGCAGGCTGGGGCAGGCAGCGTAAGGAGGACAAAGAAAGCAGATCAGGAGACCCTGGCAAAGGGCTTGATTGGAGCAGACCCACAAAAAGTCATGGAAGTGAGGGAAAAGGAGCTCAGATGTGGTCATGTAAAAAATGTGCAGCCTGACAAGTCAACAAAAGCTTGTGGAGTAGAAAAGAGAACTGAGGGAAAGAACCTGTTCTTTAGGGGTAGAGGAAGCAGAGGAGATTTATTTTCATGTCTTTAATTTTCATGAGTATAGCCAGCAATTCTGTGTTCCCTGTAGAACAGTCCCTATCTAGCATATTGATTTATGTTCTAATAAAAGATACTTTTAGATACTTAGATGGCTTTTGGTATGCTCAGAGAGACTAGAGAAAGCAGAGTATGTCCAGCTTCAGTCCAACATGAGGTCCTAGCAACATCTTTGAACTGGAGGAAATGCTAAGGCTGACCAGGAAGGACAGGATAGGGCTGAGGATAATTTCTATTTTAAGAACAGCCTTTGTGCTTGGGGATCCCATAGCTATTTACATATTAATTTCTAGGAATATACATTTTGGATTGCTTCTAAATAAAGCTCAGTCTGTGGTAAAAACTAGCAAGTTTTGACATTTACTGAGATTATATTTTAGCTTGAAATAGAAATTTCATCAGAAACTGCTATGAAGATTGATTACATTATTCTTCATGGTTTGGAAGCTCCCCATCAAGTATTACCCACGCCCAGTCCTATTTTGCTTGTAAGTCACTTCATAGTTACTTCAGAAACACAAATTAACCAAACCTTTAAGGATTTTTGGCAGACACATTCTTCTGTAAAAGAAATCAAAAGATGATGTTTCTAGCAGCATGTCCAAAAAAAAAGCAAATCAAGGAAGAAAATTCACAATTAATATTTACACTAAAGCTGCTTACCTGCACTCCAGCGATGAAAGAGGGCAGTAAAGTAAAAAGAGTTTAACCTTTTATATTAACAAGGCATCTTTGCAAAAATAGGAAGCGGTGTGGATAGGATAAGCAATAAGATTTTTTACTAATAATCTGCCATCTGGGGAAAAGCTCTTGCCTTACTAAGCGCCTTCTGAATTAATAACAACATACAGGGGATTTCATAAGCCCTCTACAAATTTTCTGTAAACCTAAACTTGTATTTAAACTTGATTCAGCAGATTTTAAGCTGACTGATGTGGTTTCTTATTTGAATGGTACCTGATTCATTCAGAGGAGAATACGACAGAAAGGCATGGTAGAAAGCACCACTTTCACTGCCTCTTTTTTTCAGCCTTGAAGCATGAAAACCCATTATGTTGAGGAACTTTTACATTGCAATGAGCTGCTTAGGAGATGCTGAGTTGAAAGTAAAATGATGCTGCTTTAATATGTAAATGAAAGTGTACACAGTTAAATATGTACAGCACTGTCATTCTTGCTCAACGTTTTCAAACATCATTAAAAAAAAAGCCCAGCTCCAACACATGGGCTTGTTTGAGTGCTTGGGTTTGCTTAGTCATTTTCAGATGAGGTCAGCCATACTCTGCATGACTCGGAGCTCTGAGGCTCTCAGCAATGTTAAACTAGGAGAGGAAACACTTCGTTCTCCAATTTTCAGAGACACTCATTGAACTCATCCAGAAACTATCATGAGACAAAGGGCTTCTTTCAGTTCCTCTCCTGGTAAAATCATCTGAGTTTAAAACATGCACCTCCCATTTTCTTGGAATGCCATTAAGGAGAAAAATACTTGACATTTAAAAACACCTCCAGTGTAATAATGAGTCACAGAACACTCTTAACAGTTGAAGTGTCTTCACCCAAAGGATACTTAATGCTCAAAATGAAAAGGCAAAAACCTTTAAAGGAATATATAAGAAGTTCAAATGCACTGAGCTGTGTTCATTTTACAAGTCAGCAATCATTTCCCAAGAAAAGAGTCAAACAGAAGAAGAAGTGCTTGAGCTGGAATGGTTCATTCACCTAGATTCAAGAAGATAATGAGGTTTCAGACAATATCATTGAGGTAAAACCAACTGTAGTTTCCCCAAAGAGGCTAATAGTAATGATTTGACCAATGATTTAAAGTTGATGCTCATTAAGACCGCTTCTTATTGCATTGTAAATGTTCAGGAACTGGGCTTCCCATTGTGCTGGACAGCCGAAATAATTTAATTCCAGATCTGAGTAGGGGGTGGTAAAACCCAACAAAGTCAGGTCTGGTACCTGAGAGGAAGACTGGCAACAGCTTGACTAATCATGCAAAAATGAAATCTTCTAATTCTTCACATATTCCAGATGAACTTTCAATTGCTGCTTTAGTGTATCTGCTTGGAAGGTTTGGGGAGGGGGTTAACATTTTTGGAATGACTTGTGAAAATCTTATTTGTCAGTACCAATCAGATTGGTTAACTTTAGCTGTCTGTTCAGATTAATGAGTGTTTTGAAAGTAGTACTCTGATTTTCTCCTCACACGCAGCTTTCATAATGTCACTAAAACCATTACTCAGCCCAAGGAAAGAGCAGCTTGTGTTCCACCAGTGACACAGAGAACTGAGAGATCAGTGGTTTATGGTCCCAAAGTTTAATGGCCACCTACTAAAAGAGGAAATGAGTCAAGTGGTAAATAGAGGTTTATTTGGACTACAGCTATGGGTACTGTTCCTATTAACTCATTAATTGTGAATTTCCATTCACATACGTTGTGAATTCTAGGGATTGCTTACTTTCAATTTCAGCAGGAGCCAAAGGACACAAAAGTTCCATTCCCTCATCTACTCTTCACAACCTGTGCCTCAGACTCTTCTCTGAGTTTTACAAGTGCCTCACAAAAGAGGCTGCCTATGTGTGTGTAGGCAACAGTAATGCACATATAAGACAACCCTGAGACATAAGGCAAAATCCTTTTGATGCCTTCAAAATCTAGAAACAAAACAAAACGCTTTCGAGACAATACTAATATAAGAAGTAATATAAAAGCAGGTCTTTAAGTGGAGGCATCCAGGAGCAAATACGGCAAAATGCATATGTGATACAGGAGTTCTACAATTTTATAGGTTTAACAAATTAGCATATTGCACAATAGTGTCCAATTAGAAGAGCAATTTGTTAAGTAATCTCCCCCTTTGGTTCTGCCCCATTTAGAGCACCACTCCACCCCACCCCTCCTCCCCTCCCGCC